>JAINUT010002320.1:0-33164 GCA_020205555.1 Panax stipuleanatus | reverse complement strand
CATAATACCCACTCCCCCCATAATCATTATCTATATTTGCTGAAATTGAGAAGAACTATAGGGTAGCTAGCCATGTGGGAGTTCACGTGTAGAGGAAATTGAGCTCATATTATGGGACAACAATAAAACTCAGCAAAAGCAACTAGCAATTCAATTGTATATATTATGTAAGCTCAACATTTAGCTTTTACACTTTAACATATACCTACTTAGGTTGTATAATTGAGTCACACTGTAATCCCCATAATAAATAATACTATCATGTAGTAAATTTACTGTGCACATATATAATCCGTGTACATTTTCTTAATACCGAATATTGGGTATTATTATTATTCCCCTCATAACGGTTATTATTGTAATTATAATAACTTATTAAAAATATTATCAATTATCCATTGTTTATTGATATTAATATAAGGTGATGGGGGTATACACTAGGTTTTACCCACACACATCATGTCACATATGCAATAATATTATGTAACTCCTATAATGCAATTAAGTTTACTATATAGTCTATATATAAAATAATATATAACCATATTAATGCGTCACATTGCACTTTATATGATATAAAGTTAACTACCATATATTAAAGTTTTAATATATCGCATGCTTGCATAAAACAATTAATCGGGTAAATATAATCTCATTATATTTATTAATCCTTTGCTCATTAACATATTATTTATTCACAATAATAGTTAATTGACATATTATCAATTAATTACTCGTAAATCATCTACCCTTTGTAATCACAATTAATCATTTACACGCTTATATTTTATTATTCTCAACAACAATAAATTTATACGTTATAGATTAATTATCCAAAATATTAATTAATCAATCACGTTTAAACCTCTACACTATATTCAAGTAAATTGAATATTTAAATACTAATGCTTCTACTAATACCCTGTTATAAAACCTTAGGGTTGGTCCACTAATTTAACATTCCATTAGTGACCCCCTTTTAATTAATCCTAGAAATTATACGCATAGGCTCTAACTCACATAACATGTATACTTGCACATAACAATAATTCTCATAATAATATTAATTAATCCCGTTTAATCATTCCTTCAAAATATGATATAATAAATATTATTATATTATATCATTTCTAATAGAGGCATTAATCCTAATATTATTTAAATATAATATCTATTCATTGTTAAAATAGTTACATGTACGACACATGTACAACTTTTTATATAGAAAATAGACCATAAGTTTATTTTCTGTTAGTATATTACAACATAGCAAATATATTTCGATATATTTACCCTCATTCATATTACCTCAGTCAAAGACATACAAAGTATTATTATTATTATTATTATTTAAAATAACATTCCCTTTTTTTATTAAAATAATATAAGAAATTATTTTAATAATCTTTATTAGAAATATGTAATAATTATTTCTCTTTCCACCAATCCACATAATTCAAGATATATATCTACACTTCTCGTTGTGTATTCAATTAATTAATAATTCTCTAACCAATACATATTTAACGATATATATTGATTTCCTTTCTCTCTCTAACAACGTACATATACTCCAGAAAAATGGTGCTATCAAAAATATTTAATGTCATCATCTTACCATGATAAATAATTCTATAAATCATTTAATAATGATAGATAAATATTATCCATCTTCTCTACTTAATTCATCTCTATAAATATATAATAATGATATATATTTATTAAACACTAAGAATCACGTATTACATAGTTCATAACACCCTATGTAATTTAATACTACAAACCTCATATCATAGATATATACATATTCGAATCTATCTCATGCTCTAAGAATTTTATTCATTAAATTCTTATTAATAATGATTCTTGGAAATTCAGGTTCTTACATAATCTCTCTCTCTATTTCTTAGTTAATGTTTGTAAATATAGATTAGGTATATTAGGGAAAAGTCTGGGATTTTCTTGGAGCAACAAGAGCAGTGAGCTACACGGATTGGAGAGCTTGAAAGGAGCGGAATGTTTGGACACTGAAGAGCCTCGACAGAGTTTATTCTTATCCATTTATTTCCTCTGATTTTGTAATCCATAAATGTTGACTTTATTGCTACTTATATTTTGTTCAATAGCTATGAACTAAGTATTGGCTCAGAGGTTATAATGGAACCCTTTATTATTTAAATTGACTGTCTTATCTCTTTGGTTGGCACCATAAGGTTTGGTTTAATATATTCATGCTTAATGCTTCTAGCTAAGACATTAGTGATGATTTTGGTAATCTATATGATATTGAAAGAAGGATTATAGATTTACACCTAAATATATTGGCATGCGATTATGGGTTTTGACTACATAAGTTGTGCGTAGAATTGACATATATCTGTGTGCCACGTGTGACCTAATTGAGAACTTATGCTTAAATCCTTGTTAGGTTAATTCGCATAGACATGCGTAGGATTGTCACCTAGCTTGGACGTTCTTTTCTGTTCTATTCCTTATCGGGTGGATCTGGAGAGGATACATTTGTGCATACCTCGACAGAGGTGTATGAGCACCTATGTGTTTTCGGCCGAGAAACTATCGTGACCATTAAGACCAAAGAGAGAAGGGTAGGAAGTTTGATGAAGCATAGCACGCCAGGTGTTCGACGGAATGCTTGTGTGGGGTGAAGTTGTAACCTTAGCTTGTAATTCCTTTGATTACCATTCGTTATCCATTTACTTGCTTTAATAATTAGTTATAACTAGTTTAACCACACTCCTATTAGTTTACTATTCGAATAAGACTTAAGCGATACAAAGTTGGTATTTGGTAAATATTAGTGATAGTTCCTCGTGGGTACGACACTTTCCTTATCACTGTATTACTTGTTAGACAGCGTATACTTGCGCTTGTTTAGTGATCGGTTTTTCGACCAACAAAAATGTACATCCGAAAGACCTTAAAACAGTTATCCGGGTTTAAGGTCTCAATATAAAGAGAATAATGGTTTGTCGTGTTAGAGTACCTTCGATGGCTATCATGCCCATGAGGAGACCGACACTTGTATATATGTTTGTGGTCGAGGATGCTTCGTAGCCCGACAGTCACCATTTAAATTGTGCCGTAAGGCTGAAAAGATAAAACTGGAGTATCGATATGTTTTAATTCCTATGTTAGCATAAGGGTTTGAAAACCTGTTTCAAAATATCATTTTAATAAATCTTGTCTAAAAAAGAGACATTTGCAAATCAAATCAAACCCTTTGTATATAGATTCAACGATGCATAAACGTACTTTCAATTAAAGCATAGGCCCAATTCCTTTCAGCATTCACACACACATTGCAGATTTAAAAGGGAAATATTGAAAAGATGCAGTACCGTATTTTCACGAGAGTTGTGGGGTGCCTAACACCTTCCCCACACTTAACCAAGCCCCCGAACTCAAAGCTTCGATTTCAAAGATCAAGTTTTGATAATGTCCAGTAATTGAGCCTCTTTCAAACAAAACTCGGTTTAGTTGGTACAACCATTTCAAATCTACCAACTGGCGACTCTGTAAAACGTTTAAATCGTTGACATGATACATGTTGGCCTTTTCCTAAAAAACCCTTCAAAACCTTTTTCACAATAAAAAGAATAACGGTAGACAAAACATTAGGAAGAGAGAAAGATCCGGGTTTGATCTGACCCGAATTTTTCCACCGAAGTCGACAGGTGGCGACTCTGCTGGGGACAGTAGAGGGCTTAGGCCGCATTCAAATTATAGACAGTCAAAATTTTCTGCCCCTACTACTAATACTATAGGAGGGCAAAGCGATCAATCAAATCAACTCTGGTCTCAATAGTGGACCTCCAGTTCAAATTCGGTCTCAATACCGGTCAATAAAATCAACTCTGATGTCCAATCGGACCGTCAGATCAACCCCGATCTCAATATTGGGAAATTAAATCAACTCCGATCTCCAATTGGACAGTCAAATCAACCTCGATCTCAATATCGGGCCATCAAATTAACTCTGATCTCCAATCGGACAGTTAGATCAACCCCGATCTCAATATCGGGCAATCAAATCAACTCTGATCTCCAATCGGACAGTCAGATCAATCTCGATCTCAATATCGGGCCATCAAATCAACTCTGATCTCCAATCGGACCATCAGATCAACCCTGATCTCAATATCGGGCCATCAAATCAACTCCGATCTCCAATCAGACAGTCAGATCAACGTTGATCTCAATATCGAGCCATCAAATTAACTTTTATCTTCAATCAGACCGTCAGATCAATCGCGAACTTAATATCGGGCCATCAAATCAACTCTGATCTCCAATCGGACTGTCAGATCAACCCCGATCTCAATATCCGGCCATCAAATCAACTCTGATCTCCAATAGAACCGTTAGATCAACCCCGATCTCAATATCGGGCCATCAAATCAACTCCAATCTCTAATCAGACCGTTAAATCAACCCCGATCTCAATATCAAGCAATTAAATCAACTCTGATCTCTAATCGGACCGTCAAATCAACCCCGATCCAAATATCGGGCCACTAGATCAACTTTGATCTCTAATCGGATCGTTAGATCAATCCCGATCTCCAATCGGACCGTCAGATCAACCCCGATCTCAATATCAGGCCATCAAATCAACTCCGATCTCCAAACAGACCGTCAGATCATCCCCAATCTCAATGTCGGGCCATCAAGTCAACTCCGTTCTCCAATCGGATCATCAGGGCAGCCTCGGTCTCAACACGAAAAGTATAGGTCAGCCCCGGTCTCAACCCGGGAAGTCAAGTCAACTTTGGAAACAAACTTGAAGCTCCACAACATCTCCAGAGGAAAACCTAGAATGACCAACTCAGTCTTAGAGACTACACTGAGGACAAACAGACTCGAATGGGATCCAAGTCTTGGAAACAAACTCACAGAAGTCAACCGAAGGCCATGCTAACCCCAAGGGCAACCCCGGGATGGACAAAATGGTTTTTTTACCAACCCTAAGCCGATTAGGTTAAACTCAAGCCGAATTGATGCCACTAAGGTCAGAACGAACCATAACGACGATCTCGAGTGCAAACAGCTCAAGACAGCTCAACGGACAAACTGCGGAGAATTGAAGACCTGATTATGAACCCGTCTTCTTGGACTCAGAAAATGTTTTATCCTATGTCATTGTGACACTCTCGGCGAGGGCTTTCCGGAAAGGTATAGCACACCTTAAACGGACGCTCTGATCAAAAGTTAAAAAGTTTTGACTTTGACCTCGCGTTGTTTGGAGTGCACGTACTTTGAGACGACTCAACTGGACATGTGGGCCCAACCAGGGGAGCTGCACCTCTACCTACGGCAGTAGCAGGTAGAGCTGAGGCTCCCTGGCCTATAAATAAATGTGCCCCCCTCATTTTGAAGAATTTTAAAACGCAGCGAACCTCTGCCCGTTTGATTTTTTTAACTTTTTTAACTCTTCTAAACCCAAATTTTTTCACTCTAACACGTAGATATACCCACATACAATCACATATCAAAATATAACCGGTAGATTTTGACGTTTAGAGCCTACAATTTATCAAAAAGCCCGTATAGCAGTCAATTATAAGTATTTTTACGATCAGAAAGTTAATACTACTTATTTGCACTATTTTGCATTTGCATATCAAATTTCGTTTTCTAAAAATGCCCGGAACTTAGTTTCGTGGCCGTTTTTGTCAAAATTTGGTACATATTTGTACATAAATTCAATTTCTGGCATTTTTACAACTCAGATTGACGATCCGGCAGCTCTAACAGCTTCAGTGCACTTGCATCTTCATTATAAGCAACTTCGCCGGACTGGGTTATCTTTCTAGTCCGGGTTTGGCTTTTTTTGTGTTTATTCAACTGTATATATACTAACTTTTAAATTCTCTCAAGCTCGGATGTCAAATCCGAGGTAGTTTACTGCTTTTATTTATATTTATGCATATATAAGCAGCCTTCACCACCACTGAGTTCTCTTCCCAGTCTTGGTTGACTACATTTCTGTCAATATACATATATTTATATGTTTCAGTCTGGCCTGGATTATTCTGTGACCTTATTACTGCTTTTGCATCCTTCACCATTATTGGGTTATCTTCCCAGTCCCTGGTTGACTACTTTTCTGTATATTTACATTTCTGTTTGGCCTAGATTATTCTGTGGCATTTTTACTGCTTTTATATATAACTATGCATATATAAGAAGCCTTCACCATCACTGGGTTCTCTTCCCAGTCTTGATTGACTACATTTCTGTAAATTTACATTTCATTTCGGCCTGGATTATTCTATGGCCTTTTTACTGCTTTCATATATAAATATGCATATATAAGCAGCCTTCACCATCACTGGATTCTCTTCTCAGTCTTGGTTGACTACTTTTCTGTTAATATATATATATTTCAATTCTAGTCCGGGCGCCCGTGTGAAAATCCATCGCCCTTTACAGCTTTCGTATATATATAACAGTATATATATTGCTTTACTTGCTTTTTATTAAACTGAAGATTTAAATATTCATTCGATATGAATCAGCATTTTTCAATCAAAAGCAACCTCGCGTCCCTTAGATCACTATCTAGTTGGAACGAGACGCTTCGGCCAGATACGAACCATAATTTTCTGAATGAATCCTCGGTTCTGGCGACATTTGGGATATATTTCTATTTTTGTACAAATTTGAACTGTGCAGGTTTATTGGCTACTCATATGTGAGCCTAGGAATTGTGGGATTCATGATCAAACTGATCAGAATCTGATTCCCACAATGGACAAACTCCACTTTACGAATGTACCCTGCCAGTTTTTCTGTAAAATGTACATACAAAAGACCTTAAAACGGTTATCCGGATTTAAGGTCTCAACATAGTAAAAATATGGATTGTCGTGTTAGAGTCCCTCCGATGGCTGTCATGCCCATGAGGAGACCGACACTTGTATTTATTTTTGTGGTCGAGGATGCTTCACAGCCTGACAATCACCATTTAAATGCAGCCTTAAGGCTATAAAGATAAAATTGGAAGTATCAACAGGCTTCAATTCCTATGTTAGCGTAGGGGTTTGATAACCAGCTTTCAAAACATCATTTTCAATTCAGTCAAAAAAAAAGCTTTTGCAAATCAAATTAAACACTTTTACAAATCAAATCAAAGACTTTTTACAAATCAAATCAAACCCATCGTATATAGGTTCAACGAAGCAAAGCAATACTTTCAATCAATCAAACATAGGCCCAATTTTCAAACAACATTCACACACGGATTACAGTTTTAAGGAAAATATTGAAAAGATTGCGGTACCATGTTTACACGGGAGTCGTGGGGTGCCTAACACCTTCCCCACACTTAACCAAGCCCCCGAGCTCAAAACTTTGTTTTCAAAGATCAAGTTTCGACAGTGTCTAGTAATTGGGCCTCTTTCAAACAAAACTCGGTTGAGTTGGTACAACCATTTCAAGTCTACCAACTAGCGACTCTGTAAAACGTTCAATCGTCGATATGATACATGTTGGCCTTTTCCTAAAAAATCCTTCAAAACCTTTTTTGCAATAAAAAGAGTAAGGGTAGAGATAACTTAGGAAGAGAGAAAGATCCGGGTTGTGTCCCGACCCGCGGATTTTTTCCCGACGTCGACAGGTGGCAACTCTGCTGGGGGCAATAGAGGGCTTAGGCCGCTTTCAAATCTTTTCAAATATTTCCCTTTCAAAACTATAGATGCGTGAATTCTGCGTCTCTACATTAAATGAATGCATGAATGCTGCATCTTTACATTGAATGAATGTGAATGAATGCTTTCCTATTTTTTAGTGCTTCGCACCAACTGTCATCATATGCATACGGTGAGCATGATGTATGGGAATGTATGTTGTGTTCCTCTCACAAGGAGGGAAAACTTGTCGGTGATAAGTAATGTCTCTGGGGATCGGCTAAGTCTCTAGGGCTTATGAAAATGCACCACCTAGATTCGCTCCTGTTGAAAGATCGGATTAATTTCCCCTCTAGTAGATTGCAATGATCTGGGGACCTTCATGTCAAAAAGCCGCGCGAGAGTAACCTAAGATAGGTCAGCCTCTGATTAACCAAATTCGACGGGAAGCTTCTTCATGCCTTCCTCTTTCAATTCAATGTCTAGTTTTCAATATTTAACTCTTGTCATCCTGTCATCAAAACAACTAACCTCGATTTTGTATGATAAGAATAAAAAACACATCATGCATTTTATCTCTACTTACCTCAGGAAATTAACACGCCTACGTTTTGGTGTAGGTGAAAAATTGGTCCTGTTACTAGATCTAAGTCTAGGAAAGCACTAGGTCCATCCACGGACATGACTTCGAGTGTTCAACTAGAATCCACCCCTGTATCTAGGGAAGAGTTCGAAGGACTGAGAAATCAGATAGCTGTACTAGCTGGTTTTCTAAGAGAACAAAGCAAGGCCCTTAAAGGGAAGCAATCCCAAACCCATATAGAACCAGGGGCACCTGGTGGTAGTGGTGGTAGTCAAGAGATCGAAAAGGCCAAGACTCAGATTCTTGGACCACAAAACTAGGACACAACCAACAAAACCCCTAAAATTACCGCCCTCAACAAAGAATAGGAAGCCGATGACATCATCAAAAAAGCCCAACAAATGGAGGAAACTCTCCGGTCTATCAAAGGGACTGGGACTTTCGGTAGTGTTAATTACTCCGACCTCTGTATTTTCCCCGGAGCTCGTTATCTCGAGAAATTCAGAACTCTCGATTTCGAGAAATATGATGGATTGGGAGATCCCTATACCCATCTGAAAGTATTCATCGGAGAACTCGAATCCTATGCAGAGGACGAGAAGCTTCGAATGCAATTATTTCAAAAGAGTCTATCTGGAGAGGCTAGAACCTGGTATGTCCGCCTAGACAATTCTAAGATTCACAGCTAGGAAGAGCTGGCCCATGCCTTCCTCAATCAGTACAGCTTCCAATTTCAGTTGGCTCTAGACAGATACCAGATAACCAAAATCAAGAAAAAGAATACTGAATCATTCAGAGAGTATGCCCAATGATGGAGACAGGTCGCAGCACAAGTCACCCCAGCCATAACTGAATCTGAGATAGTTATGACCTTCATCGACACCCGAGAAGCGCCATATTATGAGAGGGTTCTAGCAGGCATAGGAAAACCATTCTCAGAAATGATCAAACATGGTGAAATGGCATAAATGGGGTTCAAGTCTAGGAAGATAAAAGATTTGACCGCCCTCGAAGCTGTTGCTAAACATATCCAGTCCCGAAATTACGGGAGTAATCTCCGGAGGGTACACAAGAAGAAAGATGAAGAAGTGTCCTTAGTATTGCAAGGACAAAATCAAAGGGGCTATTCAAATAGTATGCCCATTCAAAAGAGGAACTATACCCCTTTCCAAGCTGCAACACAACCTTCAAACCCTCCATTCCAGAAAATATGGAGGTCAGGCGTCAAAGAACTTTCACCCCTCTAGGGGATTCACTTAAAAACGTGTTCAAACTTTTGACAGCTCAGAAGAAGATTGTTCAACTCCTTCCACCCACCAATACTGGTGGAAGAAATTTTGACCCAAGCAAGAAGTGTGCTTACCACTTTGGATCTCCAGGCCATGACACACAAGACTGTTGGTCTCTCAAGCACAAGATCCAAGACTTGATCAACAACGAAGAGATTGTGGTAACAAAGCTTGAGCAACCCCATGTGCAGGACAATCCTCTACTACAGCATAAAGAGGAGAATGTCAATATGATCAGTACCATAAGTGGAGAAGGATCCAAGTTCCTCCGTTATGTGGGAGAATCAACTCCATCCAGCAATAGCACCCCAGACAGTTGGGAAGTTTCAAAAAGAAGGTTCCTTATAGAGCAGGAAATAAAGTCTATCAAGGAATGAATCGAACAATTAGCAGAACTGGTCGTCTACCAGCATCAGATCACCAAGAAAATGATCAAACGGGCCGGTCTGATATCGATCGTCCTCCCACACTAGAGATCAATCCCATGACGGATCATAACCGGTTTCATGAGCATGAATCCTGGACTGATAAAGGGGTTGAAGAAGTAAGCGTCCAAACTAGTGGAAAATTCCTATTTCAAAGGAACTTCACCAACTTAAAACAGTCAATGGAAGAAATCCTCCAGATGCTAATCAATGAGGGAATGGTTACAAATTTGTTACCGCCACTGAATCCTCGGGCCAGAAAATTTAAACCTGATCAAATATGTCAGTACCACTCGAATTCACCCGGCCATGATACTGAGGATTACTGGGCGCTTCGTAACCTGATTCAAGACATGATTAAAAATGGTGACCTGATAAGGGGAAATCAAATTCTCGACCTCCCAGATGAAGAAACTCTCTGGATCCCCACTGTATGGAATCAGGGTACCGTAGCTATCATCTCCTAGAATGAGGAGTCAACCCTCAAACCCTTAGTACTGCCCAGGAAAGGGGTCCAAGAAATTCAAAATCCTATGAAGGTGGCCGCACCCGAGCCTTTAATATTTCCCTTCAGACCCCAATACCCAGTTATCAGTCTGAAAAGGGTCCCATGGAACTATGGGAACAATGAAGGGTCCACCTCAAACAACATCACCATTGTACCAAAGGACAATCCATTATGCCTGCCTCAGCGGGTGATCAAACCAGTCATCAAAGCCAAAGCCAAGGTGGAGGATGAGAAAATTGAAGAGTTCCTCCAAAAGATGGGACACAATGAAATCAAGGTAGTGCAGAGCTTGAAGGATGCACCCAAGAAAATGTCCATCCTAGACTTGGTCTTATCCTCAGTGGATCATCGCAACATTCTAGTGAAAGTTCTAGAAGAAGCCCATCTGGTACATACCGTAGATGCTGAGAAATTCCGTCATGTGGTGGAACACATTTTCAACAGCAATGTGATTTCTTTCACTGACGATGATATCCCTGTAGAGGGAACAGGCCATCATAAGTCCCTGCACATAGTTGTGATGACCTCCGGGTATGTGATCGGAGCGGTACTCATCGACGGAGGATCATCCCTTAACATATGTCCCTACGATACCTTGGAAAGAATGAAGATCAACCCGATCCAGATCAAAACCAGCCATATGGTCATCCGAGCTTTCGATGGATCACGACGCCAAGCTATAGGAGAAATAAAGCTACCCTTGGAGATTGGCCCACACACTTTCTACGTATCCTTTCAGGTGCTCAATATCTCCACTAGATATAACCTGTTGCTGGGCAGGCCATGGATTCATATGGCAGGGTCAGTGCCATCCACCCTTCATCAACAGCTCAAATACATTATCAACGACAACCTAATCACGGTCAATGCTGAACCAGAATACCCTGTCAGCATATAGGGAGACATGCCAGTGATCAGCCTGGATGTAGGGATTGAACCTGCGAGTTTTCAAGCTCTGGAGGTGAGCGATACGTAGTATCTACCTATCAGTGTACCAGCCCTGAAGCCTAAGGTCTCCACCAAAGTAATGACAGTAGGCCAGGAAATGGTATCTTTGGGTTTCCAAACTAGAGAAGGGCTAGGAAAGAATCAACAAGGTATCCAGAGTTTGATACAAATCCCAAGTCAGACTGGGAGAGCAGGATTGGGATATTCATCCAGAGCAAATTACCGGAACCCACATAAGCATCCCAAGGCTTATGCTTCCACCATATTGCTGCCAAATCTTACTAATGCCGGATGGGTAAAACTAATGAGGAAGATCCTTACTGTGGTATCAGTAATGCTGTTTCCTCCAATTATACCTGTCAAGAAAAGAAAAGCCCTCAAGTATGAGGCAGATAGTGAAAAGGGAAAAGAAAAGATCCTTTATGAAGGACGAGACCCATTCGCTAATATGCTGGTCATCATAAACTACAAGGGTATGAATGATGAGATCCCTGACAGGGAAGACGAGGATCAAATTCAAATTCCTCACATCAAAAAGGAAAAAAGGGGCAGTTCAAAGAAAAACCCCTGCCCTATTATAAAGGATGTCTTAGTCGTCATCCAAGACGAGACAGATAATCACAAATCCCTGATCCTCCCGGTTTATGAGGATCTGACCTTGGATAACTAGAGCAGTGTCCCTTACCTCGGTCGAAAAGGGTAAAGGGGCATAGAAAGTCAATCTGCCCTTTAATCATGCTTTTAATTACTGCTTACTTTTAATTGCACAGCTATAGCAACAACTTTGTCATTCTTTGCAGAATGCTATGTATATTTAAGCAGTTGTATATATCTAAGATGCAAGCCTTTTTGTTTTCAGGACTCAAGCATTGGATGTGTTTGTCTCTGCTGATGAGATGCCAACCTGTCAAAATGACTACGACTTTGACGTAGAACTGAACTTCGACTTCATGGATATTGATCAAGAGGACGAAGATGACTATGAGGTGCCCGAGGAGATCAAAGAATGGGTCGAAGACAAACCCAAACCAAACCTCGACCAAACCACCACTATCAACATAGGAACCTCCAAAAGCATCAAAGAAATCCAGATAGGTTTAGACCTCACACCAGACCAAAAAACCGACCTGATCAAACTCCTAACACAGTTCCAGGATGTATTTGCATGGTCACATGAAGGCATGATTGGCCTGTCCACTGACATTGTCATCCATCGCATGCCCATCAAAGACGGGTTTAAGCCAGTCAAACAAAAGCTTAGGCAATTGAAACCTGAATGGAGTCTGAAAGTCAAAGAAGAAGTCGTTAAACAATTCAAAGCCGGGATTATCATGGTATCAACCTATCCAGAGTGGCTTTCAAACATAGTCCCAGTGCCTAAGCCCGGAGGGAAGGTACGAGTATGTGTGGATTACCGGGATTTGATCAAAGCCTGCCTCAAAGACAATTTTTTGGTACCTTTCATCCACATCCTGATAGACAATACGGCGCAGTACGGTATATATTCCTTCGTAGATTGCTTTGTTGGTTACCATCAAATCATGGTTGCTGAAGAGGACCGGGATAAAATAGCTTTCATCACTCCCTGGGGAACCTTCTGCTATAGACGAATATTCTTCGACCTCATTAATGCCAGATCCACGTATCAGCGAGCCATGATGGCCCTCTTTCATGACATGATGCACAAAGAGATGGAAGTCTATATTGACGACATCATCATCAAATCCCAGAGGGAGGATTATCACATCGACCATCTCAGGAAGCTGTTCAACAGGTTACGCAAGTACAACCTCAAGCTAAATCCCACCAAATGTGCTTTTGGCATCAAAGCAGGCAAGTTGCTAGGATTTTTAGTGAGTAATCGAGGCAAGGAACTAGACCCTGCCAAGATCAAAGCCATCACTGAGATACCAGTTCCTCGAACAGAGAAGGAGATACATTGGTTTCTGAAAAGGATCAACTTCATAAGCCGATTCATTTCCCAGCTCATAGCAACCTGTGAACCCATATTCAAGTTACTTAGGAAAAATTCCTCCACCAAATGGAATGAGGATGGTCAACAAGCCTTCCTTGCCATCAAGAAGCAGCTGATTAAAGCACCAGTATTGGTACCTCCAAGGGATGGAGTTCCCTTGTTCATGTACCTGTCCGTCAATGCCAACGCAATGGGCTGCATGCTAGGACAGAAAGATGATAGTAGCAAAGAAAGAGCCATCTACAACATCAGCAAAAGATTCAGCAGTGGTGAACAAAAGTACACCCTGATCGAGAAATTATGCTGTGCATTAGCATGGGCCGCCATGAGGTTATAACATTATCTCCATGGGCACACAACTTACCTCATATCTCGCATGGATCCACTCAAATATGTATTCAACAAGCCTATGTTGAACTGTCGACTGTCCAAATGGCAGTTGATCCTACAATAATTCAACATTATCTACGTGACTCAGAAGTCAATCAAGGGTCAAGGCATTGCAGATCAATTAGCTGAAGCACCTTCATGAGGGTTCGAGCCCTTGGAGACCTATTTCCCAGATGATGGAATCATGACAATTCAACAACTCCAACAAGAGAATATAGTCCAACCATGGAAAATGTATTTCGATGGAGCAGTAAACATGGAAGGTGCCGGAGATGGGGCAGTCCTTATCTCTGGTACAGGAGAACAATATCCTGTAGCTACCAAACTTCAATTTGGCAACACCAATAACAAGGCCGAGTATGAAGGCTGTATAATGGGGTTGAAATTAGCCCAATCCATGGGTATCAAACACATACTGGTCTTTGGAGACTCTGAGTTGGTCATTAGACAATCCACTAGGGCGTATCACACCAAAGAACTGCATTTACTACCCTATCATCGGCAGGTCGTCAGAATATCCCTGGAATTAAAGATGTAACCTTCAGCCATATTCCTCAGGGTAGAAATGATTTCGCTGATGCATTGGCAACGTTGGCTTCATTAATCTGTATATCCGATAGGAGTGGGATTCCCTGCCTCAAATTCACAATTCAGAAGGCCCCGACATACGAGAATTACATTGGAGAAGTATCAGATGAAATACCTCCTGTCAAGCAGCCTTGGTATCAAGACATCAAGGAATATCTACGAGATGGATCTACACCCACTGGAGTAAGCCAATCCGAGCAAAAGCGGATTCATAAGATGGCTATGAAGTTCTATCTAAGCGGAGATGCCCTCTACAAAAGAGATGCTGGAATAGGCATGTTAAGATGCCTTGATAAAGAACAAGCCCAGAGACTGATGGATGAAGTCCACGGTGGAGTATGTGGTCCACACATGAGTGGTCATTTGCTGGCCAAGAAGATATTAAGAACCGGTCATTATTGGATCTCTCTCAAAGCTGATTGCGACGATCACATCAAAAGATGTTATCAATGCCAAGTACATGGAAATGCCATACATGCTCCTCCAAATGTGCTACATACCATGAGTTCACCATAGCCTTTCTCCATGTGGGGAATGGATGTGATCGGTCCAGTGGAACCCAAAGCCAGCAATGGTCATCGATTCATCTTCACCATGATCGATTACTTTACCAAATGGGTTGAAGCTGCCTCTTTTCCCAAAGTCACAAAAGAGGTCATCATTGGTTTCATTAGAAACAATGTTGTCTGTCGATATGGACCGGAGGCGATCATATCAGACAACGCCAAGAACCTTAACAATCAAATGATGAGAGAACTGTGCAGCAAGTTCCACATCAAGCATCTCAAATCCGTCATCTATCGGCCCAAGATGAATGGTGCTATCGAAGCGACCAACAAGAATATCAAAAAGATCATACAGAAAATGTCCGTTAATCACAAATAATGGCATGACCTGCTGCCTCTAACCCTGTTAGCATATAGGACGTCAATGTGCACCTCCACAGGGGCTACCCCCTATTCATTAGTCTATGGCATGGAAGCAGTCTTCCCCATAGAAGTAGAAATGGAGTCCTTGCGAGTATTGATCGATGCTCAGATGGACGAAGACCAGTGGTTGCAAGATTGATATCACCAACTATCCCTGATAGATGAAAAAAGGGCTACAACCATTTTCCACGGGCAGTTGTATCATCAAAGGATTGCTCGATCTTACAACAAGGTCCGAATACGGCAATTCAAAGAAAATGACTTGGTGCTGAAGAAAGTTTTAGCCAATCAAGACGAAGCTAAAGGAAAGTTCGCCCCTAATTGGGAAGACCTTTTTATTGTCAAGAAAGTGTTGACGGGAGGAGCTATCAGATTACAAGAAATGGACGGGAATGAATTTCCCCAACTCATTAACTTAGACACCATAAAGAGGTATTATGTCTGAAGCACATGCATACCTGCATCCGGGTCCTACAAATTAAATCAGGTTCGGTTTCACTAGAAGCCAAAACTATTAATAACTTGATCTCCCTCCACCCGGGAGTACGTAGGCAGCCATTTCTGGTGTTGTCAAACCAAACAAAAAACTCAAAAACTTATCAAACCAAATTTGAAACCCAAGAAAAATACTGTTAAAACCTCTCTCACACAAAAAGCCGAAACTACAAATGACCTGATCTCCCTCGACCCAGGAGTACGTAGGCAGCCATTTACGGTGCGGTTTAACCTTAAAGAAAAAACAAAAACTAATAAAAACCAGTTCCAAGACACCGAAGATATACAAAAGCTAAATCCTATCAAGCCTACCCTGGTCAACAGGCCCATCTAAGATACACCCTGACATCTCAACCGTTAGTCCATTAAGGAGAAGCTCAGGATACATCAACAACAGCGAGTCATGAAAGAAGTGGTAATCACTCAGCAATGACAATACATCTCCAAACAGGGAAGTGAATCAAAAATATATTTCTCTGATATAAAACTATTTGGTATATGCATAATGCCCTGTACATAACAAAAGATGGCTGATCTAGTATGTGCATGAAAAATAAAGCTAGTCTATGGACCTAAGGATAAGCGGGCCAGCAATGCCACCATGACATTTCTCTCTAAAGATGGAGGAGCAGCTGCAAGTGCAATACCCTCAGCCTCCATACGGCTCAAAACCTCCATAGTCATCTGTTGTGTGGCACTGTGGTCATCAATATATGCCCTCATCTCGGTAACTAGGCCGTTCGTATAAGATCAAAGAGCAGTACTGTCAGCAATGTGGAAATAATGGGAAGCTATAGCCTCATCCCTCTCCGCAAAAGCTACATCTTTAGAAATCAAAGTGTCCTCGATCTCAGCAAAAGCTGTATCTCTGGCTAAGCGAATCTCATCCCTCTCCACAACAGCTGCATCTCTGGCAGATCGGAGCTCCTCTCTCTATCAAGCCAGCATAATGAGCAACTTGAAGTGCGTCCCTCTCAACTAAAGCTATATCTCTACCGGATAAGGCGGTCAACATCTGCACTCTAGCTGAATCCCACTCAAAGGTCATCCTGAATAATGAATTCGCCAAAGCCGGATCTGTGCCTGCAGGAATAGTCGGTGGATTACTGACCAGTGCTGCTATCAAACCTACGAATAGCTCATCCTCAGTCGGAGAATCAGGGTCCTCCATAGGATCCTCCTCATCAAAATCTATAATAGGAGCTGAAGGAACAAATACTGCTACTGCCATATCTGCCTCCAGTAATGCAGAATACTCTGGAGAAAGGTCTAGATGGCTACTGGAAAACTCAGCCCTCTATCTATGAGTCCAACACTTAAATACTCTGATCAAATCGGCTAATGACATAGATGATGCCAACATCCTCTAATTAGCAGACCCCTCGAATCGGTGCAAGCTCTGGAACTGATCAAACTGGCTCATAATAGCCAGGGGATGATAAGTAGTCACTCCCCTCAAACCCTCTAGGGGCAAGTAATCCATGCCAGGTGCATGAGTAATGAAGCTATATGAGGAGGCTAACCCTGAGCATGGAAAAATCACGAACGAATGATCAATATTCAATAAAAATGCCGACCACGTCTCTGTATCGGTACACTCTGCCAGCTAAAAGGAGTAGGACATAGATATATCATGGGAAAAACAGTACCCATGGTGCCTAAAAGATCTAATCGGGCGAATATGGGACATCAACCATATGTACAGCAAGACCGAGCTACCTCTGAAGAACCCCTCCGGGTGGGTAACACAGGGAGTGGCCGACCGCAGTGTCTCAGCCAATATCATTGGGATAATGGTACTACCCTGTCTAAGGGCCCGAACAACAACTACCAATCCCACGTCTAGGTGATCCAGGCGTAGCGGCATGTAGACGTTTGCCACAATACATATCAGCAGAATATCTACCTTGGCCAGATGCCACGCCTCTGCTGAAATAATAAAGTCCCCAACATGTCGATCGTAGCTATCAAGCTCCCAAAAATGATCGATCATAAAGTTAATCGAGATCACAAGCCCAGATATGATCTCGTCAGCAACTACCCTATGACGAAGACAGGACATCCGCAGGAATGGTCTCTGCATATCACTAACAGCAGTGCGGCCACACGGCAAGTCCAAAGCTAGACTGGTAAGCCGCTCGTACTCCTCTAGAGTCGGCGTCAGCTCATGTCGCCCAAATCTGAACACCTGCCTCTCAGGTATCCAACAGGATAGTATATCATCCACAAACCCATATGGCACCTAAAAAATTTGCTAGGGCTAATGAATGCCCTAACATCTGGTCTACTATCCCTCTGGCTGAGAAGGGCAGGCTCTCGTACCATGACCTCAATGATGAAGCCACCTCAGACCGTGGCAAATGCTCAATACGGCTCACAGCTGATGTCGTCATCTGTGTCATCGTACCACAAGGCCATCCATGGATTAAATCTGAATTCATCTGTCTAAATGCATACCTATGATATAATATATACATGATGACAAATATAAACATGATGCAATAGATAGTAAAGATCACAAATATCTACAACAGACTGTCTACTGCGGGCATCATCCCTATCTGAAAATACAAAGCAAAATAAAGAATACAGGAAAATGGGTCACCACCACCCAATTACTAACAGTGGTCTATCAAAATGGGGCACAGCCGCCCAATAGCCAAAATAGTGACTGACCAAAAAAATATAGCTGCCATAGCTATCCGAAGAGGTCCAGATAATCTACGTTCAGGTGATCAACCTGCTCCATCTCTGTCGTGGACACAAAGTTGCGGTCATCAGGGATGTCTGGGCGGTATAAGGGAGGATCTGCCCCTGCAAAACTGCTGCTAAATGGACCTGAAGAGGTGCCCGCTCCTGAGCTGGACGGGTTAAAAGATGATGCCTCTGACGGATCTCGGCCAAGGTGCCTGATAAAGAAGCAATCCCTATCCAACTCCCGGGTCAGATCTACAATCTGGTCTAAATGAGTCGGCTCCCTAAGGCAAACTATCCAGTCTATCATCATCACAGACCCTGGCACCATGTCTTCCATGAACTGGGTGGCTCTAGTCTGAGCTCCAATAGTGCGAGGACTCCACCATCTGCTAAATGCCTCCTGACTGAACGGACCCTCTGATAGGGTGAAGCCATCTATGCCCTCCATGGGAATGTCTGTCAAAGGCATGATCAACAACTAATGATGCCAAGCAGAAGGACAATGGGAATGCGGATCTCACCCGTAATACTCCTGATGGCACGCTCTCCCAAATAGAGCTCCCAGCCTCCCTCTGTCAAAACCGGGACTCTGCGGGTCGACAATATAAACTCTCGACCAGTGGGAAAGCCTCCCTCGAATCCGACAGTCAAAAACTCAGAGATATGCGGCACCCAGGAGATTGATCCAGCCGTCAAAAGCTCCAACTGTAGGTGAGCATGAGTAAATCCCTTAGCAACATGGACCTCTGTCAAAGTCGAGTGATGCCAACGCCGTCCTCGAGGATAGGTCTCCAGACCAAAAGTAGTGGCTGGCCATAGACAAGGAAACCTCTCAAATTCCCATAACTGGCCATATTAAAAGTCCTCAGTGATCAAGATTGACAAATATAAATGCTGAAATCAAAAAGGTACAAGAAAGATGTACTCAGCAGCAGAAACAAGTAGAACCCTAACCAAGCCTCCGTCGAACCCTCCGAAAGTATGCGCATACCCTGGAGAAAATAGGCAAAGGTGTAGGAACCCCAATCAAAGTCATTGAGGCGCTTTATATGCCGGGTAGCACTAACTAGGGCGAAGGACAGAGTAGATGAGTTGTCCGCCACAAAATAACCCCTGATGATCACTAGAAATAATCACCTCAGAATGCGATCTCTAACCCTCCGATCATTAGGTGGAGTCTCCAGTAAAGCCCCATTCTGGGCATCTATACTCAAGGGACCAGATCTGACCCACCGACCTATGAGCACCGTCGCAGGAACTCCCAACAGGGATCGAACGGCAGTGGGCGTAATGTCAGCCATGACAGGCACTGGCTCGCCCTCAAACTCAATGCCGGTGATGAACCTCTAGTCCATAGGGGTCATCATCACCTCACAGTCCAGCAGATGAAGGGACTGAGTCTGGTGAAACCAGTGCTCAGACAAAACCCTCATATACCCCCAGAGGCAACGGCGGGGAAGAATGGAAAAGAAAGCCTGAAACCCCCAGATGTTACGACCCCAAAATTCATACAATATAATTCTCATCATCGATCGTTAGCAATACATCTTTAATCTATATTTACATCATTATTCGATATTAAAATCACTAAAAATGCGGAATATTTAAAATTTTTATAAACTTTCTTTCTATATTGCCCTGAATCGCAACCTTAACATTACAAATAGTTGATTCAATTCTATTACATGAATCGCTACAACGAAAGGACTATACAAAGTCTTACATCACTAAGTAATATCCATTATACGTCGGATAGCTCAACTTACAACTTTGCAATTAAGTTACAATGAAAACATCAACTATAATTTGAAATTTAACAAAATTAATATTCTTGAACATTGATCTCTATAAATCATTTAACACGTATCTTTACCTTGCATCATTGACCTGCAAAAATGGTTATTTGCAAGAGTGAGCTCGACAACTCAACAAGATCTAACAGTTTTCATGCATCACATAGCACATAATTAACATGCTCAACATTAAAGTAACATGGCATACATGCTTTAATCATGTAACAAATATAAAGATTTAGTTTCTTACTCAACCAACATTATTAAATCAATCAATGTAGTCATAAATTGACTTTAACATTTCATGCTTGCAACATATACAACATAGCATACTCTATGCAATACAATTTAAAACAGTTCATAATATCATCAAGTTCACATAGAAAACAGTAACCGAAAGACTTGCCTTGATCGTTATTTACCAATAACAGTTTAACAGCTTACAGATATCTGCACTTCACGTGCCCTACACAATTATATAATCATTCACATAAACTATTAGTCACATAGCAAAGCATATTAGTTGTAATGTAAACTTTACTCTACATCTCATAACCCTTCCTATTATCAATACACAATGTTCAACTTGATTGTGTTAACTATCGACTTATATTTCACTATATTTCTTTTTTGTAATATTCAAAAATTATTCAAGTGTTTAAGTCTTGTTAGGACTACTTATTGGTTTTATACTAACCCTATTTATATCTTATAATGTTCATTTCATTAGAATCGAAACACTTTTTAAGTGTATTACCACATTACACGGCGTTTTGACGTTTATACGTCACACGCCTAACTCGCCTCTTTTGCATGTGCTTTGCATGCTCCTAGATTGGGTTACATTACTCTATAATGTTTCATTCTTATTAAATACATAATATTAAACAAGGTCATACACACTCGTTGCGGCGTTGAAACGCTTACACGTCCGTATGCCAAACTTGCCTATTCGAACGCCCAAACGACACGCATTTGCGCACGCTTAGCACGCCCAACCGAATTGTTTAATACTCACGGGTTAATGCTAAGTATCATTATAATGCCTAATAGTCATGTTATGGAAGTTAGAACATCATTTTACATAATCGGGAGCATTACATGTGCATACGTGCATGCCCGACGCCCCCCGATTGCCTCCAAAAACACATCAGTCCCAAAAATGACCATTTTGACACTAGCTAACGACCTCAAATTGAAAAACTTAAAGAACGAAAGTTGTAGGTCTAGTCGTGCTCGTTCCGGATCATCTTGAATCGTCTCAATCGGAGTTCGTATGAAATGGTTATGGCTATTTTACTAGAGGAGGTCAAAATAGTCCTGGACTAACTTTTCCTCCAGGCGCAGCTGCGCCCAAATAGCCTTGGGGGCAGTGCAGCTGTGCCCCTGGCAGCGTGCTACGTGAAATTTTCCTTTAGTATGTTGTTCTGGCAAATTTTCTAACCCTTTCCTCCTTCCAATCATCATAAATCAAGCTATACACATCCGATTGAGTCCGTTTTCGACTGTATGGATTCGTAATTCATAGAACTACACATCTACATGATAATTATAACACTTCAAAAATATTAACAATTCCTTTTAAGGGTTCCAAGTCAGTGTTCATGCTAATTCTTCATGTTTTACATATATTTAGCGAATTCAATCACTACGAATTCGTTTTACATCCGTTTTGACTCGTTCAACTTGGGTTATTTTTGTTTTTTCGAGTACTATCATGATACATCATCAATTTTATTCTAAAATTCAACCAAAACACATAAACCCATAAGAACACAAATTCTCCATTAGAAACTTGTTTTTACAATACTTTGATTTTTGAAAAATCGTTTATAGTATATATGTAAGGGATTACAACATCTATCAATTCATTCATAAAAACTCATGAACACGTTATGTATATATAATCATGTATATACCAATTTTCATAGAAGTTCAATTAACATAGAACTAACAATGAAGAATATAAAACAAACTCTTTAAAATACAAGGGTTCAAATCATACAGTTGATGCTTAGTGAGGAAGAAGATGGTGAGATTTAGCAATGACTCTCTCAAGGCTTTCCTCCTTTCCTCTTCTTCTTCTCTCTTCTTCTTCCTTCTTTTCTCTCTAACTCTAGGTTCTCTGTATTTCTTTCTAACATAGACTAACCCTTTTTGTCTTTCTAACTAACGTAGTTTTAACATATAACTAAAATGATATATATTATATGTATAATTATATAATATATAACTCCCAATATTTAATCTCCCCATTTCATATCATAATTGCAATTAATATAAAGAAGTTACAAATTTGAATTTTAAAAGCCCTATGGCTTGTTTGGCAAAACAAGTTATTTTAAAAACAGATTTTTAGTAGTTAAGGCCATGTTTGGGTAAAACAGTTTTAAAACAAAAGTAAGGGCCTTGTTTGGGAAAAATCATTTAAAAACTCTTTTCTTTATTTTAATAAATCCTTTTAACACATACTTTAATTTTACCCTTTAATTAATTAAATCTTAACATTCTACTTTAATTAATTAAAAGTCTAACATCAATTAAGCACATAAAATTGTCACATAATTATAATTAATTGCTAATTATAATTGCATGTAACACTCATCACATTACTCATCTAATTTAATTATCTCAATTAAATTAGAACTATAACATAAAATCATTATATCAATTAAATTAAATACTAAATATTCATTTAATTAATATACTACACTTAATTATATTACTCCATAATAATCACATAATTATTTATTTAACTTAATAAATAATTCAATTAAAATATTTATTTACTCCAATAAATACTAAAATTAATATTTAAATTATCTTCACATAGATTCACATATTTCACCATATATGACACGTATTCACATACTCAAACTCAAAACATCAGATAATAAGAATTTTATTTATTAAATTCTCATTTATAAATTCTAAAAATTTGGGATGTCACATCCTTCCCTCCTTATAAGGATTCCGTCCTCGGAATCAACGAAACCTTCCTTACTCAGGTTTTCATCAAATTTCTTTAAAAATATTTATCGTTGAATAACTTCAACACATTACATTAATATAAGTTTTATATTTCCTACTACATTCATTTCTTCAACAAATTCTATGTTTTATTTCATAACCCTAAATTAAACACAATTATGTTTCAAATATTATATATTCTCTAACTCGTTCATTTCCTTTCTAAGGATCATTACTACATACTTTACTCGTCGAATTAATATATTTCGTACTTCACCATCTATAATTATTCGGGTTATCACATTCACCCATTCTTCTAAGAATTTCGTCCTCGAAATTTTTATTAATCTTCATTCATTCAATCTATCAAAGTAGATTTTACGTTAATCTTATTCACTAACTTGTTGTGTTTAACAATTATTTCTTTCTAAGGAATATCCACATTCTCCTTCAGAATAATAATAATCTTCCTCAATTGCTTAATAATTGGGAAGCGATATAAATAACCCAAGAATTTTTAAAAGATTCCAAATCACGCTGAGTGGTCGCAAGACCTTGAACTTATATTTAGGTTTAATAGTGCTTCACCCCCGGTACTTCACACTATAAATCACATCGTTGAACTTATATTTAGGTTTAATAGTGCTTCACCCCCGGTACTTCACACTATAAATCACATCGATACTCTAGGTGGCCAGCCTATCGTACCCCTACGTCGGGCCCACACGTAATACATCGTAACGACTATATGCGTTACACTCGGAACTATAGTCTCCGATAACATGTCCTCTTTTATAGGGTTGTTTACCTCAGCTTCTTAACATCTGAATTCGCACCAAAACAATTTGGTTTGGCATAGTGTGACCAAGAACGCTCGAATTTCATAAATATCTTTCAATATTTGTCTAGCTGAATCAAGTAGCATAGACTTCTAGCAACAATTCGGACATCAATCGAAATATATAAATATATATATATATTTTTATATATATATCCTTAACCAACTCAAAAATATTTTTTTTTCGTTTAAAGAAACTAAAAGTAAATAAATCTCTTTTTATATATATATATAGTTTAAGAAAACTAAAATAATAATAAATCTTTTCACAATATCCTGATACCGTATCGTATTATTGATACGTTGAGGATTTCGTCATTACATGACGTCGTCATACTACATCATACCATAGTGGGCTGACCATCATACGATCACATCCAACAATAGGTTTAACTGCATTGATAACTTCCTCAATTTTTGTCTCTACACCATATCAAATGATGAATAGAACACATAAAATACATTTTGAAAATTTGAAATTATTTTTGTCTAGCTGAAGCAATTAGCATAGACATGTGAATAATAGCACTATTTTAAAAAATTCATTGGTTCCATCATTTGATCCAATGCTTTTCAAGAAAACAGGAGTGCAACATCAGCACGAAGTCAATAAATTTTGAAAATCTAGCAAAGCTAGGAGATTTAGAATATAAAACTTTCTCTATCAATTAAATTTTTACTCCATCATTACTTAATCATTCTATCAACCTTAAACAACATCAATGCTTCATACACCATAACTTTTCTATACCCAGTATAGTTCATCAAACTTACCACACTTTGGAAGTTCAGGAACTTGCCACAATAATATGAGTTTAAGAACTTGTCCTAGCAATACGTAGTCAAAGAACTGATCAGAGACTGTCCATATGCTTAAGGGTTCAAAACATACATACGATTATGAGTCACGATCTTACCATAAGTATGAGTTTTAAGAACTCGCCTAACCTTAAGATCATCTAATGTAATCTTAATATCATCTAATCTAATCTCTATTGACTCTAACTATCAAATGTAATATGAGAAAAGAATCACCTTCTCGTCATATATATATATCGATAGCGCGACACCAACCTTCCAACGATTATCAGTATGATAAATCAAGTGTAAGCACAAAACCCTGCCCATACAAAAGTTTGTACAACTCAGCCACCACATGAGTCCTCAATTAAAATCCCACTTAACTCTATCATACTTATAACATCTCGTTCTATACTCGATACAGACTTCTTGTATCCCATCATTTATAACTCCTCGTGAGTTAATCTCGTACTATATCATAGTACATTCTCGTTATAGCATCAAACTATAACTATTCAATCATTATAGACCATCTGTCTTTTACAACTTCAAAAGATCACGTTGTGATCTTATTCTATAATCATCTCAGTTATGATTCTTCCATATCTCATTATCGTTTTATTTTTAAAACTTCTTATCTCTACCTTTCATCATGTTATATCATGACCTCATTATGATTTAATCTCATAGACTTCGTCTATTCATCGTTATTCGTCATCTTTATTATTGGAGTTAGGTAACTCCTGATTCTCATCTTCATATCTCTTCAAGATTCTTCTTTGAATCTTCTTGCTTATTTATTAACTCTTCTTTTACAAATTTCTAATTTCATTCATATAGCTCAATATTTCATTCGAGTTTTATTCCTCGTTATCCTCACTTTCTTCTTATAACATTACTAGGACTTCACACATCCTACACTTCTACGTATGTGAAAGGAATCACCTTTTCGTTATACATAACTTAACTTCTCATTCTCTAAGGTCATAGCCTAAGGTACTCTTACCTAAGGTGTATAACCTATCAGCTTTGATACCAACTGTTACAACCCCAAAATTCATACAATATAATTCTCATCCTCGATCGTTAGCAATACAACTTTAATCTATCTTTACATCATTATTCGATATTAAAATCACTAAAAATGCGAAATATTTAAAATTTTTATAAACTTTCTTTCTATATTGCCCTGAATCGCAACCTTAACATTACAAATATTTGACTCAATTCTATTACATGAATCGCTACAACGAAAAGACTATACAAAGTCTTACATTACTAAGTAATATCCATTATACGTCGGATAGCTCAACTTACAACTTAACAATTAAGTTACAACGAAAACATCAACTACAATTTGAAATTTAACAAAATTAATATTCTTGAACATTGATCTCTATAAATCACTTAACACGTATCTTTACCTTGCATCCTTGACATGCAAAAATGGTTATTTGCAAGAGTGAGCTCGACAGCTCAGCAAGATCTAACAGTTTTCATGCATCACATAGCACATAATTAACATGCTCAACAATAAAGTAACATGGCATACATGCTTTAATCACATAACAAATATGAAGATTGAGTTCCTTACTCAATCAACATTATTAAATCAATCAATGTAGTCATAAATTGACTTTAAAATTTCATGCTTGCAACATATACAACATAGCATACTCTTTGCAATACAATTTAAAATAGTTCATAATATCATCAAGTTCACATAGAAAATAGTAACCGAAAGACTTGCCTTGATCGTTATTTATCAATAACAGTTTAACAGCTTATAGATATCTGCACTTCACGTGCCCTACACAATTATATAATCATTCACATAACAAAGCATATTAGTTGTAATGTAAAATTTACTCTATATCTCATAACCATTCCTATTATCAATACACAATGTTCAACTTGATTGTGTTAACTATCGACTTATATTTCACTATATTTCTTTTTTATAATATTTAAAATTTATTCAAGTGTTTAAGTCTTGTTAGGAATACTTATTGGTTTTTTACTAACCCCATTTTATATCTTATAATGTTCATTTCATTAGGATCGAAACACTATTTAAGTGTATTACCACATTACACGGCGTTTTGACGTTTATACGTCACACGCCTAACTCGCCTCTTTTGCATGTGCTTTGCATGCTCCTAGATTGGGTTACATTACTCTATAATATTTCATTCTTATTAAAAACATAATATTAAACAAGGTCATAAACACTCGTTGCGGTGTTGAAATGCTTGCACGTCCGTATGCCAAACTTGCCTATTCGAACGCCCAAACGACACGCATTTGCGCATGCTTAGCACGCCCAACCGAATTGTTTAATACTCAAGGGTTAATGCTAAGTATCATTATAATGCCTAATAGTCATGTTATGGAAGTTAGAACATCATTTTACATAATCGGGAGCATTACATGTGCATACGTGCATGCCCGACGCCCCCCGATTGCCTCCAAAAACACATCAGTCCCAAAAATGACCATTTTGACACTAGCTAACGACCTCAAATTGAAAAACTTAAAGAACGAAAGTTGTAGGTCTAGTCGTGCTCGTTCCGGATCATCTTGAATCGTCTCAATCGGAGTTCGTATGAAATGGTTATGGCTATTTTACTAGAGGAGGTCAAAATAGTCCTGGACTAACTTTTCCTCCAGGCGCAGCTGCGCCCAAATAGCCTTGGGGGCAGTGCAGCTGTGCCCCTGGCAGCGTGCTACGTGAAATTTTCCTTTAGTATGTTGTTCTGGCAAATTTTCTAACCATTTCCTCCTTCCAATCATCATAAATCAAGCTATACACATCCGATTGAGTCCGTTTTCGACTCTATAGATTCGTAATTCATAGAACTACACATCTACATGATAATTATAACACTTCAAAAATAATAACAATTCCTTTTAAGGGTTCCAAGTCAGTGTTCATGATAATTCTTCATGTTTTACATATATTTAGCGAATTCAATCACTACGAATTCGTTTTACATCCGTTTTGACTCGTTCAACTTGGGTTATTTTTGTTTTTTCGAGTACTATCATGATACATCATCAATTTTATTCTAAAATTCAACCAAAACACATAAACCCATAAGAACACAAATTCTCCATTAGAAACTTGTTTTTACAATACTTTAATTTTTGAAAAATCGTTTATAGTATATATGTAAGGGATTACAACATCTATCAATTCATTCATAAAAACTCATGAACACGTTATGTATATATAATCATGTATATACCAATTTTCATAGAAGTTCAATTAACATAGAACTAACAATGAAGAATATAAAACAAACTCTTTAAAATACAAGGGTTCAAATCATACCGTTGATGCTTAGTGAGGAAGAAGATGGTGAGATTTAGCAATGACTCTCTCAAGGCTTTCCTCCTTTCCTCTTCTTCTTCTCTCTTCTTCTTCCTTCTTTTCTCTCTAACTCTAGGTTCTCTGTATTTCTTTCTAACATAGACTAACCCTTTTTGTCTTTCTAACTAACGTAGTTTTAACATATAACTAAAATGATATATATTATATGTATAATTATATAATATATAACTCCCAATATTTAATCTCCCCATTTAATATCATAATTGCAATTAATATAAAGAAGTTACAAATTTGAATTTTAAAAGCCCTATGGCTTGTTTGGCAAAACAAGTTATTTTAAAAACAGATTTTTAGTAGTTAAGGCCATGTTTGGGTAAAATAGTTTTAAAACAAAAGTAAGGGCCTTGTTTGGGAAAAATCATTTAAAAACTCTTTTCTTTATTTTAATAAATCCTTTTAACACATACTTTAATGTTACCCTTTAATTAATTAAATCTTAACATTCTACTTTAATTAATTAAAAGTCTAACATCAATTAAGCACATAAAATTGTCACATAATTATAATTAATTGCTAATTATAATTGCATGTAACACTCATCACATTACTCATCTAATTTAATTATCTCAATTAAATTAGAACTATAACATAAAATCATTATATCAATTAAATTAAATACTAAATATTCATTTAATTAATATACTACACTTAATTACATTACTCCATAATAATCACATAATTATTTATTTAACTTAATAAATAATTCAATTAAAATATTTATTTACTCCAATAAATATTAAAATTAATATTTAAATTATCTTCACATAGATTCACATATTTCACCATATATGACACGTATTCACATACTCAAACTCAAAACATCAGATAATAAGAATTTTATTTATTAAATTCTCATTTATAAATTCTAAAAATTTGGGATGTCATATCCTTCCCTCCTTATAAGGATTCCGTCCTCGGAATCAACGAAACCTTCCTTACTCAGGTTTTCATTAAATTTCTTTAAAAATATTTATCGTTGAATAACTTCAACACATTACATTAATATAGGTTTTATATTTTCTACTACATTCATTTCTTCAACAAATTCTAGATTTTATTTCATAACCCTAAATTAAACACAATTATGTTTCAAATATTATATATTCTCTAACTCGTTCATTTCCTTTCTAAGGATCATTACTACATACTTTACTCGTCAAATTAATATATTTCGTACTTCACCATCTATAGTTATTCGGGTTATCACATTCACCCATTCTTCTAAGAATTTCGTCCTCGAAATTTTTATTAATCTTCATTCATTCAATCTATCAAAGTAGATTTTACGTTAATCTTATTCACTAACTTGTTGTGTTTAACAATTATTTCTTTCTAAGGAATATCCACATTCTCCTTCAGAATAATAAGAATCTTCCTCAATTGCTCAATAATTGGGAAGCGATATAAATAACCCAAGAATTTTTAAAAGATTCCAAATCACGCTGAGTGGTCGCAAGACCTTGAACTTATATTTAGGTTTAATAGTGCTTCACCCCCGGTACTTCACACTATAAATCACATCGTTGAACTTATATTTAGGTTTAATAGTGCTTCACCCCCGGTACTTCACACTATAAATCACATCGGTACTCTAGGTGGCCAGCCTATCGTACCCCTACGTCGGGCCCACACGTAATACATCGTAACGACTATATGCGTTACACTCGGAACTATAGTCTCCGATAACATAAAATCATTATATCAATTATATTAAATATACTATACTTAATTACACTGCTCCATAATAATTATATAATTATTTATTTAACTCAATAAATAATTTAATTAAAATATTTATTAACTCCAATAAATATTAAAATTAATATTTAAATTATCTTCACATAGATTCACATATTTCACCATATATGACACGTATTCACATACTCAAACTCAAAACATCAGATAATAATAATTTTATTTATTAAATTCTCATTTATAAATTCTAAAAATCTGGGATGTCACACCAGCCATCAACGATATCCCTGTAATCCTCGTGCAAAGTATGATACAGGGAGTGCACGTTGAACCAGTTTCCTCAAGGCTGCGTAAAGCCAGGAACCTGCATCAAAAACCAACTCATGTAAAAAACCTATGCCCCGAGAGTGGCAAAAGGAAGAAAGAGAATCCAGGAAAAGAAAAACTTCAAGTCACCTCATTGGCATGAAGAAATCTCGATGGATGGCGACTCAAGTCGCCCAGCAGCTCCTGGGTAGGCACTACAATGCCTGAAACCTCCGTACGTAGAGCCTGAGCTGGAGCTGGAGCAGAAAAAGCATCCTGCTCATCATCAATGTCAATCGGCGGTTCATTTTGAGCTGGACAAATCACCAACTCTGCCAATCTATGAGGCGGTCTAGCCGGACGTGGCTGAGGAACGTCAGAAGCCCTCATGTGTCTAATGCCTGAAATGACTTTGCTGGCATTGCCGGGTATATCACGGTCCATCACCTGGACAAAGTCTCCAAATCACCTCAGAAAGGGTGTGGTAAGCCTAAAACCTGTTGCTTATTATTTTAAATCAGTACTTTAGGCATCCCTAAGTTCTAAAACATGCATGGGTCAGTCAAAAATACACTGTAAAGTCAAAACTGCATGTTTTTCAAAAGATAAATACTAAAAACATGCATGGGTCAGTCAAAAATCCCTAGTAGAGTCAAAATTGCATGTTTATTAAATGCTCAAGTTTTGAAAAAATTTCACCAGAGTATCCTTTGTAAAATGGACTGTCTGCATGCACAATAGGCATGTCTAGGTGACCATTCAATCGCACACCTTCCCAAAAATAGGAATATTTCATATTTATGGAATAAAATCAAAAATAACCTCACATGGTAGCCAAATTACCATGGGCATTTTTTGTTGAAAATCTAGGCTCACTAGATGTGCATCACTAGATGTGCATTACAGTAATCTAGGCTCAACAGAATCTGAATTTTTTTACATCCAAATGTGCATTACAGTAAGATATGCATACATATGTAGTCAGAAATTTTTTTGCAAATCATATATGCATATATGCTTCTCACATAACAAGCATATCACCAAAGATCAACTTTCAATCTCATATATATCTCACATACAGTTCATATATAAGTTAACATCATCATGACATAATATAATTCATCTAGCAGTTATTGAATTCATATATCAAATAAGAACTGAAAGACTTGCCTGATGCGTAGTTAACAACTACGACTTAACTGCTTAAAGATATTTGCGCGTCGTGTATTCCTACACAATCATACAATTATGGATTCATACATATCAGTTATACAAATCCATACATTCTCAATATAATAACCATTGATTATCTAACTTGGTTCATAGAACCTTCGTTTTACTTTCTCATTACGTTTTTAGAAAACTATGTACGTATAGGTATACCTTATCCATACATACTTACTATAATGTATCATATATATGTATCACACACTTATCTAAAGGTGTTCGACATATATTTAAAATTCATAGATACATGATCTATATTATTCTTTCATATCTCAAACCTTATTCATAAATTTTGATTTTATATAACCATTACATTCAAACTTTCTAAGTTTCACCTTTCAAAATCCTTGTCACATTTAAACTAGTCATGCAAGGCTACTATATTCCTCATGTATACATGTGAGATGTCATAATAAAGTTAATACGCATGCTCACAAATACCTTTACCATATACGCACAACTAGCATCGATAATTACTTTAAAACATATCTAATTCATGCTTAACTAACTTTCATAGTGTCTAGTAAGGTGTGTGCACATACATGTCATTTAAAAGCTCTAGCATGCATGCTCAAACATATTAGAACACTAATACACTTATGATCGCACAACTTAGTTTGCAAAAAGTCCGAATCTTTCTTTTGAAAACATTTACGACTTAAACCATAAATGTTAGGGTAAATTTAACACTTTTAAATTTACATTTCATGCCTATCTAGACCATGCAATCATGCTCAAAAAGTCAGAACATAAGCATCGATAGTATGTGTCAAGGCTCATTTTAAAACTTTATAACTTGCTTTAGAAATCGCACACTAACGATGTCAAAAACGTTCATGCTATGTTAAGGTGCTTACTCATACATGTTAAACCTGATTTCATGCATATATAAGTCATTTATACAAGCTACAAATATCAGAACACATATTACGTATGTGACAAAGTTAACTTTAACAATTCTAAGTTCATTTATAAACTATGAAACTTTTTGTCAATAGTGTATGCTAACATGATTTTACATGTTTATGTCATGTCATAGTACTACTATTTACAAGTTAGTCAGGTTCACATGCTGGTTCTAAGTGATGCCAATCAGTTACATATAACAGAACTGGACAGAAATAAATTTCTAGAAAGTAGTACTGGAGCAGCTGCGCCGCTGGCCAGTACAAAACCGGTGCAGCTGCGCAGGGCTCCGGCCAGACCAGGAAACAGACTGCTTTGGCAGTAACTGTAACGCATCTCAAATTTTTTGCAGCAATTTAATGTTACACTAGCTACAACATATTCCTATCATGCTTATCAACTTAAATAATACTTGACAATCATATTCCAATTCACCTTTCATTCAATTCATGCTTAAATCCAAGAATCAAGAATTGAAAATTTAAGAACATGGTTAGGGAGTTATACCTCTGATAATATGAAATGAACTTGCTGCTAAACAATTTCTATAATGCTGCTATAGTACTCTCCCTCACTAATATCTCTCACAGCAACTTACTAGCAATTCTACACTTAGTGAAATCTCAGCAATTGCAATAGAGAAGGAAGAGAGTTCATTATATAGGCAAATGAATATACGGTCCTTGACTTTGCTCACCAAATCAAAACAATGGAAATAGAAATTGTATGAAGGATAATTGGGAGTAGTTGAAATCCAT
>JAINUT010000988.1:0-255843 GCA_020205555.1 Panax stipuleanatus | reverse complement strand
AAATGACAATAATGCCATAATGAAATTGGGAAATGACACTACCTGTAGTAAAATGCTTAGCCACGACTAGGTAGTTTTGAGGAGCACAACATAGCCATACATATATTTCAAAGTCTGGTTGTGATTACCATAGCCATATGCTTGTGGCTAGTATCCAAAACGGCGTAGTTTTGACTTTTGGTTAATGATATGGTAAAATGGCGACAATGTCATTAATGAAATTATTTTAAATGACAAAATTTTGGGCATAGCTAGCTAGGTCATTTATGAAATTAGTTAAATGGCACAATTACCCAATTAAATGTTTGGGTCCAACTAGTGGCTGCGGTGACCAAACCATCCTAAGCCCTATATGATACCTATGATATGAAGCACTATTGGAATTGCTTTTAAATATCGAGCATTGGCTTCCCAAATCTCTCAATTTCATGATTTTGGGCTAAATATGTAATTATTAACATCCCTTTTGGTTGCCTATGTAGTTCAGGTAAACGAATTGATATATAGTCAGCTTAACTAAACCAAATAGTTGTATTAGATAGTTAATGGGGACTACTACTCGCCCAAAACAAAAAATAAATGGATTTTTTATTTATTCCCAACTGATTGATGTAATAGTTGTTTTATTTCTATGGGGATGTAGGATATTTTTAGTTAATAGGTAAATTTTATTCTTTAGGTACTTTAATCCTTTAATATTTTCTTATTTACCAAGTAAACTAGGGTTTTGAGCCTCTTTAAATAGAGATGTAATCCCCACAAGCTCTTTACATCATAGATTATTATTGATATTTAAAAACTCATTGATTACGATCAGTTTTCACACTCTTTATATGGTTTAGGATTCTAGGGGTAGGGAGTGCGGAGCTTCACCCTAGTTATAGTATATAGTATTCCCCTTTTTCATTATATTCTACCAAATGTTCATTTCCAAAAAGCCTGGCCTGCATCATTCTCAATTGATTGTTTAATTTTTTTTGGGTTTTGAATTTAAAAGCATTTGGAGTTCATATCATAAGTTTATTTATCTTTTCTTTTTCCCCATATTTTAGTAAAAATTCTATACTATTTTTAGGTTATGATTGATTATTTTGAAGAGCAACAGTAGATTGACAACTCATTTCTCTGCAGGTTTTGTGCGTTGGGATACACCTGCTCTCTCTTTCTGATAAACAAAATATGTCCCCTCTTCAGTAGATTCTTTTACAAAAGACCCCCAGATGGCTTGCTTGAGTTTGTTGACAGAGTATATGGTAATGAAGCTTCATTCAGTTCACACCATAATTGTGAATATGGTTGCATTCATTTGATATAGTTTCATTTGTGCATGTGTTGAATTTGCATTTGCCTATTTTGCAGTTTTTGACTCTTGCTTTACAACTGAAGTTTTACCAGAGGAAATATACCAACTTTATTTGCATGAAATTATTACTGAATTGCATGAAGAATTCCCGGAGTCGTCCTTTCTTGCTTTTAATTTAAGAGAAGGTGAGAAAAGGAGTCAGTTTGCAGAAATTTTGTGCGAGTATGATGTTACCGTCATGGATTATCCACGACAATATGAGGGTTGCCCTCTCCTACCAATGTCTTTAATCCATCATTTCCTTCGTGTTTGTGAGAACTGGCTTTCAGCTGGGAATCACCAGAATGTTATTTTGCTTCATTGTGAGAGAGGGGGCTGGCCACTTTTGGCATTTCTTTTAGCTAGTTTTTTGATATTCAGAAAACTGCATGGCGGAGAAAGAAAGACTCTTGAACTTGTTAATCGAGAAGCTCCTAAGGGATTACTACAACTGCTGTCACCGTTAAACCCGTTTCCATCTCAACTTCGTTATCTTCAATATGTATCGAGAAGAAATATATCTCCAGAGTGGCCTCCCCCTGAACGTGCTATTTCTTTGGATTGTCTCATTCTTCGAGGTATTCCAAGATTTGATAACCAAAATGGATGCAGGCCAATAGTTCGTATTTTTGGGAGAAATCTCCTTAGCAAGGGTGGGCTTTCAACCCAAATGTTAATTTCCATGCCCAAGAGAAATAGAAGCCTTCGACATTATCTTCAGGTAAGAAGTTTAGTTGCTCCATTAATTTTTTATGCTGGTTTCTAGTTTTATACATGGGTGCTAATTGAATGGTTTTCTGTCGCAGAAGGACAGAGATGTGATTAAGATTGACATTCAGTGTTTGGTACAAGGAGATGTTGTATTGGAGTGCGTCCATTTAGATCTGGATCCTGACAGGGAAGTTATGATGTTCCGTGTGATGTTCAATACTTCTTTTATCCGATCCAACATCTTAATGCTAAATTGTGAGAACTTGGACATTCTTTGGGATTCAAACCACGGTATCCAAAAGGCTTTCGAGCTGAGGTGAATATTTCAGGAAAAGTTAGACTGAATGTTAGATGACTTTAATTTTTATAATATAGCATGTGCATCTAATTGAAATAGTTTTTCCCCTTAAGTTCAGGTTCTATTTGGCGATATCGAGAGCATCTCTCCCCCGAAAAATCCAACTTCAATCTTAAATGGCGAAGAGAAAGGTGGATTGCCCATGGAAGCTTTTTCTAGGGTTCAAGAACTTTTCACCGGTGTCGACTGGGTTGATAATGGTGATGATGCTGCTTTATGGTATTTAAACAGCTCTCAGTATTGAATGATGTGAAAGAATTGTCAGTAATGAAAAGTAGACTGAGTGGATATTCATCACCTTTGGACTCTGAAGAAGAAAAATAATGCATCTAGTACTGCTGACAGTTTGGATTTTCTGGACTCTGCAAAGGCTAATAATCTAACATACACTACTGCATTGGGGATTAATTTTCAAGACGACCCATCATCACAGGATTCTGCTTCTGAGGAATCATCTGATCATAAGCCTTCTGAGGATCCATGAAGCCATCAATAATAGATAACGTTGATTTGGTTTTTTCTCCTACTGAAAGTGATGCATCATGTAATGTCACCTCTGCTTTGACACCTTCAGACCAATCGACAGTAGCAATTATTCCTTCATCTCTTCATCAGCAATCTTTACTACCAAGTGAAAAGTCTCGACCGTGTCCACCCCCTATGCCACCACCACCACCACCACCTCCACCTCCACCTCCACCTCCATTACCTCCTATTGCTGTTTCTTTTACTAATGCCCCTAAACAACTGCTACCACCACTTTCTTGTAATTTTGGTAATGGACCTCCCCCTCATCCCCCACCCCCTATTAACTATAGTGGCGGTGCTTCTCAACCACTATCTCCTCCACCTATAAATTCTAGTAGAGGACCTCCACCCCCGCATCCGCTTGTTAGTTCTAATAAAGGACCTCCACCACCACCTCCACCTCCTCCCTCCAATGTGGCTTTTATCCCTTCAGTTCTCACCACAAGTAGAAGCTCTTCTCTGTCTACTCCGCCTCCACCTCCTCCTCCTCCTCCGCCTCCTCCATCCTTATGTCTGCTTAATAGGTATCCCCCTACACCTCAGTATCGACTACAAGTAAAGGCCCTCTGCCACCTCCACCACCTCCGTGTCCCCCCTCAAACTCTTTTAAGGGTCCTCCGCCACCTCCACCACCTCTACTAGAATCAGCACCTCTTTCCTCTTATCTAATCAACCATCGACACATGCACTAGCACCCCCACCACCACCACCCCCCCCTCCAGTAGCTACGGCCACTACTTCAAAGAAGCCGCCGCCACCACCGCCACCTCCTTTAGGTGGTAAACCAAGTGCTTCAACAAGGCCACTGCCACCTCCACCTCCTCCTGGAGCGCCTCAACAAGGATTGACACCCCCGCCTCCTCCTCAAGCACCAAAGCCTCCCAGTGCTCCTCCACCTCCTCCTGGTCTGCCTCGACAAGGATTGTCACCCCCACCTCCTCCACAAGCACCAAAGCCTCCCAGTGCTCCTCCACCTCCAGGGTGTGGTGTTGCACCTGGTCCACCACCACCAGGAACCAAGGGCTTCCGATGCACCACCACCACCACCACCTCTGTCTTCTGGAAAGGGAAGAGCCTCTTTGGGACCGTTAAGAGGTCGCGCTACTACTGGTTCTTCAATTCCCCCTAAAAAAGCTTCATTAAAGCCATTACATTGGGTTAAAGTTACAAGAGCAATGCAAGGGAGTTTATGGGCAGATTCCCAAAGGCAGGAAAATCAGACAAGGTATGTGGATTTGGAATCCTGAAGTAATTCGGCTATGCCATGAACTCCACCATAATTTTCTTGGTTTTTGATATGTAGTCTCCTATAAATTCACTGTCTTGGGATATTACTTTTGGCGAGAGTATGCCATACACTAACAATAAATTGAGGCAGTTAACTTCATTAGATCTTCAAAAATGAAAACCCTAAGAATTTTTTTATATAAGTTTGTCCTGAAACAAAAAATAGCACTACTTAAAATGATGAAGTCTAGCAAAAAATTTATGAATTATCTGGGACTGAAATAAACTTTGTGAAAAGTTTCATATAACAAAAAATTTAATAATTGTTCTGAAGTGTTTTTTATCAAACATAAAACAGCAGTATTAAATTGTGCAGTGCCTAATCTTTCAGTTTTATGAAATAGACCATTAGTCAATCTTTTTCAGCTGAATCATAAACCTTCCCATATCATGGTTTTTATATTGATTAAGCGTATCCTATGTAATTCTATGTGCCTGAGGATTCTCCTCGTGATGTTATAATCTATATTTTCCTTGGAATAATTTTTTCCTTTGTAGTCTCTGTAAAATTCTGATGTCACATGACGAAAGTTCTTGGTAGGGCTCCTGAAATTGATATATCAGAGCTTGAAAGTCTGTTCTCAGCAGCTTCTGTGTCGGATGCAACTGGCAAAGGAGGTAGACGAGCTTCCAAAATCAACAAACCAGAAAAAAGTGCAATTGGCAAGTGGAATATATTATAATATTTATTCCCCGTTTTTTTAAAATTTCTCTCAAATGATATCTGTAAGCCAATAAATTTTGTAATCAGTTACTCTGTGTGTTTCTTTTTGTAGATGATTTGCGGAGAGCATATAACTGTGAGATTATGCTCACTAAAATTAAGATTCCTATGTCGGATATGATTGTAAGATCATCTTTATTCTTTGAACATCTTGCTTATATCATCCTAATTTGAAGTGTAGTGCATTACATTTTACTTCTTGTATGGAATTCTTTCCTAAGAAGATATGAAAATTGTTAAGGCTCAACACTGTATATAGTCTTCCATGAATCATGATACAAATGTCTAATTGTTCAATGGCATTACCTTTGGAAACTATGGTTTTTCTCTGAGATGCAGTGGCCATAAATATTTTGTAGCTTTTGTACTTCTTTCCTATCTCCGTATAGTGGTTTCCTACTGAGCTGTTCTTTCTGTTACTTTCTGTTATTTAAAGTTTCAGACTCAGGTTTTACAAATGTTGAAGCATCAAATTGAACATGCATAATGCATGTAATAGTGTAATTGTATTCTAGCTGGATTCAATTCCTTTAAAAGTAGAAGTTGATAGGATAATCTATGGGTACTTTTTTTGATGTGACATGAAGACATTAATACAAAACTGAGTTCTTTGTCATGAAGGGGACCTTTTTTATAGTGTTGGGTTTGGCTGTTTTTATTACTAGTAAAAAGAATACAATGAGAAAGAAACATAATTTCCTTTAGAATTCAGTCTATCAACGTGATCTCGAGGATATAGAGACTGATAAGTAGTGGCGAAGCCACGTTCAGGCTGGGGAGGGCCACACCCTAGCCGGAAAAAATTACTTCCTTATATTATACAATAATACAATTAAATTAATTTACAAATTTATTATCCCACTATTTCACCCATATTTTTTTTATTTTCTATATTCTTTTTATCTTTCTTCTTCTTTCTCATCGTTTTAATTTAATATTAATATCATATATACTTTTCCATCCGAAAATAAGATGTTTGTTAATCTTAATATCTTATATAATACTCTCATACATTATAAAAATTGTTATCGTTTAACTTTCTTGCTTATAATATTTTTAAGACTATGGAATTTTCATAATTGATCTTTAAATTTAAGAAATGTGGCGAGTATATTATTGTTTTGACTCAACTGATTTTATGTGTTAATGTTTTTGTTGTTTTTGTTGTTGTTGTTGTTGTTGTTGTTATCTCTTGTGAAATATATAAAATTAATTAGGATCCTACAATTGTATTTTGAAAAATAATCAAATTATAAATTAGGCTTTACAATTATTTATTTGTTGTATCAATCCCTAATGGGCGAGCATGTGGTTGAATAGGTTTTCCTACATAGGTATAGGTTTTACTTTTACCCTCCTTTAAGGTATAAAAATAGAAGAAACATATTTTGTTGTGGTCTTTATGGAGTTTATATACACACACATATATATATATATATATACACACACATATGTAGATATATATATGTGTGTGTATATATTTGTATATGTATACACATAATTTATGTATATATGTAAATATATACATGTATACGTAGATATTTTATGTTGTTTTCCTTTTTCTTATAAACCTTTGATGTTTTATAGTTAGAATAAATTATTCGCAATTTCATTACCGATTCAATTAAAGATGGATCTCATGATTTATTAGAGCCTTGAAATGAAATTTGCATTTTACCGAAAAAATTTGTTTGTAAGATTTTATTTATACTCTTATTTAAATACTATTAACTATATATTAGATTATGTTCCTAAAAGTTTTGGCCTCTCCTGACTCAGAATTCTGGTGCTGCCATTGCTGATAAGGTCAACGTAGAAGTTTCATTTATGAGGAAACCAAAAAAACTGTTATAACATTGTTAGTTATTTATGGTTTTTTTCCTGAAATATATTGAATTTGGCTCTTGATATAGGCTTAGAGTTGCAATACATTTGGAAAGTAAATCAATCATTATCCCTTAATTATGCAATCCCCAAATCATGCCTTTAGAATAATAGCTAGAATCCTCTATAATATCTACTAACACTCTCCCTGAAGATGGAGCATGTATATCAATATGTAATTCTAATAGCTTCCAAGGCTTTCGTAAACACATCAGCAAGGTGTTGGCCAGTCTTAACATGACTTGTGGATATAATTCCTTCTTGGATCTTTTCACGACAATCACCTTCTACGTGTTTAGTCTTTTCATGAAACACCGGATTAGAAAAAATGTGAAGAACTGCCTCATTATCACACCAAAGTTGCATAGATACCAACTTGTTGAATCCTAGTTCGGTTAACAAATGCTTCATCCAAATCAATTCACACGAAACATGAGCCATTCCTCTATTCTGATTCCGCATTGAATCTAGAAACAACATTCTTCTTCTTACTCTTCCATGCTACGAGAGTTCCTCCAACAAACACGCAATACCCTGTAGTTGACCTCTTATCTGATGGAGCCTAGCCCAATCTGCATCCGAGAATCCTTCTACTCTATTATGTCCATGATCACAAAAAACCAATCCACGCACTGGAGCACCCTTAAAGACAATGTCTGGTCATGTGACTGTAAGGTAATTGAGTTTTCTCACAAGTCTCTTATACCTTTTTGGATTTTCCAAAAGGTCTCCTCCGTCTATTGTTAACTTTTGACTAATATCCAGGGGTGTGTTATCTGGTTTACATCCTAATAAGTTGGTCTCCTCCAAAAGATCTAAAATATATTTTCTCTAGACAAGAATATACCCCTGCTTGATCGAGCCACTTCAGTCCCTAAAAAATATCGCAGCTTTCCCAAATCCTAAGTGTCAAACTTTTGCATCGAGAAGGAATTTAAGGCACTAATACCTTCTTTGTCATCCCCTGTAATTACGATATCATCTACATACACAATTAATAAGATTTGCCTTGTTGAAGTCTCCCGATGAAACATCGAATGATCACTAACATACCCTGCCAAACTCAAGAACCACCTCTATAAATCTGCCAAACCATGCCCTTGGAGACTGTTTCAATCCATACAAAGATTTCTTTAGCTTACATTCCAAACTAGACGACCCTGAGCAATGAACCATGGAGATTGCTTCATGTACACAACCTCATGTAAATCACCATGGAGAAATGCATTTTTAACATCTAACTGATGTAACGGCCAGTGATAAGAAGCTGCCAGAGAAATCAACAAGCGCACATAAGCTATTTTTGCAACATGAGAGAATATCTTGGAATAATTAACACCATAAATCTGAGCATATCCTTTGGCAACCAGTCGAGCTTTTAAGCGTGCAATAGATCCATCAGGATTCACTTTGACTTTGTAAACCCATTTGCATCTAACTACGGATGCGTGAGGTGGCATAACTAAATCCCAAGTATCATTTTTCTCCAAAGCCATCATTTCTTCCACCATTGCCGCCTTCCAACCAGGATGAGATAATGCTTCTGAGACAGTCTTAGGGATAGAATGAGATGTAATGGTAGATAAACAAATAAGATGGGAAGAAGATAAGCCAGAATAGGACAACGAAGCTGAAATTGGATGTTGAGTACAAGTGCGCTTACCTTTTCGAAGGGCAATAGGCTTATCTAAGTCAGATTCCTCGAAAGGCATCTCAGAATCTTGCGCTGAAGATGGAGAGCTGGTAGCATCAATCGGTGTGGTAGGAGGGACTATATCTGTTCGAGGTTGGCGAGAATATACATACCGAATGTCTTGGGTAGGACGAGGTAAAGATACAGAAGGTGGAACATGATGGATGATATATGTAGAGATGTCGTAATCTAAAGCTGTACGTGACTCGGATTGAAAGGTAAAGGGTGTGGTCTTAAAGAAGGTGATATATGCTCTAACAAAATACCGCTCGAGTTCAGGAGAGTAACATTTATATCCTTTTTTAAGTCCTAGAATATCTAACGAATATACACTTTAGAGCTTTGGGATCCAATTTAGACACATGAGGACGACATAATTGTCACGGCGTCGCCATGGCGTCGCCTAGGCGTCCAGGCGATGGAGAGAAGGGCACATCAAGGGTCAACATGAGGAATAGTTGCTAAGGCGTGCGCCTTGAGACGCCGAGCTGCCAAGGTGCACGCCTTAACAACATTGGCCCAAGTTAGGTTTTAAATCATTTACCTATAACCCATGGGGCATGAACCATTGACTCATCGATTAAAACAAAGGGACTTAAACGGGAAAAATTAGAAAACCTAAAACAAAAAGATCGATCAACTTACTGCCTCCTTTGCAACTTCTTTGGAGTTTGACTCCTTCGACCATTGTAGCCCATCGTAGCCCCCCGCAGCCCTATCGTAGGCGACTTCTTCTTCTTCTTTACTCATTGCAGGCGACTTCTTCTTTACTCATCATTGGCAAACTTCTCTATCTCACTTAGGTTTGTTTCCTTTTTCTTGCTACTTTTCTTCCTCTCATCCTTTGTTTGGGATTTAGATGAATATACTTGTTGAATATTCTTGTTTGGGATTTGATGTTTGGTCATTGGTTATTGCACTTGAATAGATCTCTTACCTAGACTAGCCTTTTTGACTGATTATGTGAACAGTGAAGTTGGATATTGTTCATCTTTAATTAAAATATGTTGTTTTGGCTAGTAGGTAGTGTTTATTTTTAATAAAAAATTTAGAACTTTACGCATGCACAAAACTGAACTTGTAATATGAATAAGTATTAAATAATATGAAATAAGTACTAAATAATTATTCCTTATTCTTTTTGGAACTGAGACATTTTGACATTATTTGGAAGTCTTGGTAAATGAAATGACCTACATGTGTTTTTTTTAAAACCTGGGTGGTTACATTTTGGACAATGAACAGTGAACAGTGGGTATTGTTTATATACCTATGGGCCAAAAGTAATACATTCAAAAGTAAAAATAAAAATAGGTAATATTTTGATGAATGATTTGTTATTGCTAAATGCCAAATATTTACATAATTGTGCTTTTAATGGTATTCCATAGTATTATGTTTTGGGTTAAACTTTTATTGTTTAATATACTTGTAAAGTAAAATAAATAATATATAAATTGCACATTGTAAACGACTTGTCGCCATACGGACGCTATGACGGTCGCCAAGGCATCCAAGCGGTCGGCTACCGCCATGTCTCGCCGTGGCGTTGTGACAACTATGAAGGACGATGATCCCGAACAAAACAGACACGTCCAAATATCTTTGGTGGTAATGAAAAAAGTATCTGAGAGGGAAAAATAATTGAATGAAGAATATTTCCATTTAAAATAGATTAAGGCATGCGGTTAATTAAATAACATGATGCAAGTACCGCATCTGCCCAGAACCTTCAGGAACATGCATCTCAAACAATAATGCACTGGCAACTTTTGAGTCGGAAAAAACTTCAACTCTCATATGGTCATGTGGTGCAAACAATAATCCTTTTCCAAGAGCAGACTTGAGATACCTCAGAATTCTATAAACAGTTTCTATGTGACAATGTCTAGGATCATGTATATACTGACTCATTATTCTCACAGCATAAGATATGTCAAGTCTAGTATGAGAGAGGTATATCAATTGTCTAACCAAACGTTGATACATTTCTCTATCAACCGTAGGTCCCGTGCCTCCTTCTAGATGATGATTAACTTCAATAGGAGAATTAACAGGCTTATATCCTAACATTCCAGTTTCTGTTAAAAGATCAAGGACATACTTCCGTTGAGATAGAAAAATCCCATTGGAAGATCTTGCAACTTCAATACCAAGGAAATATTTCAAAGGACCAAGATCTTTGATCTCAAATTCTTTGGCCAGACTCACTTTGAGATTAGCTATCTCTTTTTTATTATCCCCTGTCACCACAATGTCATCAACATAAACAATAAGAATGGTAATCTTACCCTTTATTTGTTTGACAAAAAGGGTATGATCTGCTCGACTTTGCTTGTACCCAAACCTTATCATGGCTCTGTGGAGTCTACCAAACTAGGCTCTAGGAGATTGCTTCAGACCATACAAAGCCTTTCGTAGCTTACAAACCTTGCCCACAGTGACGGATGAAACAAAACCATGAGGTATGTCCATGTACACTTCCTCCTCCAAGTTATCGTGAAGGAATGCATTTTTTGCGTCTAATTGCTGAAGACCCCAGCCGAAATTTGCTGCCCATGAGATTATGGTACGAACAGAGTTCATCTTTGCTACAGGAGCAAATGTCTCCTAGTAATCAATCCCATAGGTTTGAGTGTACCCTTTTGCAACTAGTCTGGCTTTGAGTTTCTCAACTGTCCCATCAGAATTTTATTTGACTATATATATCCACTTGCATCCAATTGGTTTTTCTTCATAAGGAAGAGTAACTAGTTCCCATGTATTATTCTTCTTCAGGGCATTCATCTCTTCAATCATAGCTTGTTTCCAATTCTCATTGCTCATTGCTTCTTTCCACCCCTGAGGAACAGATATTGAAGACAAGGAGGAAACAAAGGAGAGGTAGGATGCAGATAATTTATTATAGGCTAAGAAATTAGAAATAGGATGTTGAGTACAAGTTCTAACCCCTTTTCTAAGAGCAATAGGAATATCGGTATCATCAGAAGAACAAGTAGGATTAGGATTCTCACCATTAGCATTATTATGACTAGGTTGAGAGCAAAGTTGGTGTAGTGGTGCAGAAATGGTGACCTTATGCTTGCCTTTTCGAGCATAGGTCCTCAACTCAGGCTCATTCTGTCTAGCGTTCTGTAACTCCCCCTATATAGAATTATCAGTAACAACAATAGGAATAGGAAAAATAAGACTTGGAATACTAGCCTCAGATGGAATACTAGGGCTTGGAATACTAGCCTCAGATAGAAGTTTCTCCTCATCAACAATATTCTCCCCCTGAGGAGAAGGGATAGAAGAATAAAAAGGTTCTAATTCCCAAAAAGTGACATCCCTGGTGACAAAGATTTTGTGAGAAGTAGAATGATAACATTTATAACCTTTTTGTGTTGGAGAATATCCAATGAACACACCTAAGGGATTTGGGATCTAATTTTTCCCGAGTGGGAGATTTATTATGAACATAGCACACACAACCAAAAACTCGAGGCGAAGGAGAAGGACTGGTCGGGTGTCAGATAAAAGAGATTGGGCTTTTGTTTCCAATAACTCTAGAAGGAAGACGGTTTATAAGAAATGCAGCAGTTAGAACTGCATCTCCCCATAAAAATTTAGGGGTGTTCATGGTAAACATAAGAGATCGTGCAACCTCTAGTAAGTGTCAGTTTTTTCTTTCCGCCACACCATTTTGTTCTAGAGTTTTGATACAAGAGGTTTGAAGGATGATGCCATGCTGAGAGAGGTAAGATGCAAATACAATTTTATTACTATATTCACGACCATTATCACTGTGAAGAATCCTGACTTTAGCGTCAAATTTAGTTTGAATCATTTTGTGAAAATCCTGAAAACAATCAAACACCTCGTTTTTTGATCGCAGAAGATAGATACAAGTGACACGAGAATGACAATCAATGAAGCTAATAAACCATCTAAAACTAGAACGGGAAACAACCCGAGAGGGTCCCCATACATCAGAATAGATAATAACAAAAGGCTCAGAGTGTTTACTATGAATGACAAAATAAGTAGACCATTTGTGTTTACTTAATTCACACGGTTCACAAAAAAATTGAGTTTTGGTACATTGTTTAACTAAAGATGGAAATAAAGACTTCAACACAGAAAATGAAAGATGTCCCAAACGTCGATGCCATTGATGGAGAGAGGTCAGACGAGAGTCAAGAATAGAGTGTAGAGCCCGAATAGAGCACACTTTTGATGGGGGAACATCTAAATAGTAGATACCATTAACTGCACTACCACTGCCAATCTGCTGCCCTGTCACCAAGTCCTGAAAAACACAATGAGTTGGAAAAAATGTTACGGAACATTGTAGAGATTTGCAAAGATGTTGGATAAATAGTAAATTTGCAGTAAACGAATGGATATGAAGAACATATGATAATGTTAATGAAGAAGTACAAACGACAGAACCACGCCCGGAGATAGAGGACAGGGAGCCATCAGCAATCCGAACCTTGTCTTTTCCAGAGCAAGGCGTGTATGAAGTAAAGAGGTTGGATGACCCACTCATATGCTCGGTGGCACTTGTGTCTATAATTCAACTAGGACAAGTGGATGAAACATGTAAAGCACAAGAATGTATACCTGACGGAGCATAAGGAGAAAGAGTAGATTGGGAATAGAATTTTCGAAAAACTGAGATCTCCTCAGAGGTGAGGGCAATAGTAGTTTCAGAAGTACTATGTGTCAACAGGAAGGGGTGAAGTAGATATGTAGGCATGAGATCCACGTCCACGGCCACAGCCGGACCGTCCTCCACGTCCTTTAGGACGCCCATGAAGCTTATAGCAGCGATCCTTGATATGATTTTTTCCCCCACAGTAGTCACAGTCGTGGCACTCCTTCTCAATAGGAGATGGAATGTGAATGCCCGGCTTAGGTTTTGAAGCAACCAAGGCTGATTTGTTCACAGGATGGAGATTTAGAACCATCACTCGACGTCTACTTTCCTCTTGTTGGACTCGAGCATGAGCCTCTCGCAGTGATGGAAAATGTGTCTGACCAATAAGTTGGGCTCGAACTTGATCAAACTCGATGTTTAAACCAGCCAAGAAATCAACTCGATCCTCGCTAACAAATTTCTGATAAGCTGCGGTATCCTCTGTACATTTGGCTGAAAAAACTAGGTAATGATCAAGCTCCTCCCAAAGGGCATTAATCTCTGCAAAGTATTGTGCAACAGGCTTCTCCCCTTGACCCAGCTCACGGATTTGCTTTTGAATGTCATATGCCTTAGACATATCACCAGAAACAGAGAACGTTTGGGAAATAGCCTCCCAAAGTTCATATGCAGTGCCTAGAACATGTAACTACTCCTCATATTTGGTTCCATAGAATTAAAAATCCATGTTTTGACCATGGAATTATCATACTTCCATTCTTCTTGAGTCATCTCCGGTTGTGCAGGAATAGTAGTTGTCCCATTGATGAAATGTTGCATACGATTAGCCTCAATTGACATACGGCATGCTTGAGACCATGCCAGGTAATTGGATCCATCCAATTTAAAAGGACTGAGAGCCAACGTAGAATTAAGATGATCGTTTCTAATTAATTGCCCTTTATTTGTTTATGTAGTATCAGTATTATGAATGGAACTAGATTCGACCATGGTATAGGAGTCGAAAGAATTATCCAAGGAAATATCAACAAGGATAATCTAAAGGCTCAACAAAAATGGCAGTGAGTGAACAGTGTGTATAAATATCAGTTTTATCAGGGAACAAATAGTGGACAACTGATGGTAACAAATATCAGTGTTATCAGAGAACAAATAGTAACAAGATTAGGCCAAACGATCAGTGTGTATAAATATCAGTGTGTATCAGGGAACAAATAGTGGACAACTGATAGTAACAAAAAAGTTGAAGAACTATCAGTGTTAGAAATAGGCTAAACGAGCCAATCAGTAAACTAAATACAAGAAAACTTGAATTTCACGCTAGACGACCACTGTAGATAGAAAGAGGAGAGAGAGGCGACCACAATGGAGGAGACTGCGTTGGAAACAACCGTCGGAAGGTGTCTCACGCGCCGGTCAACAGTGGCGCGTGGCGTCGGAGGTTAGGCACCTGATCGGCGCGTGGGCACGCGTGTGTCAGTGGGTCCTAAAAGTGAAATCTCCGGTCAAGTCGCCTGGCACTGTAGAGGCTTAATATGGGTTCAATTTCTCAAACCAAGTTAATCTTGCAAGGTTTCTACTGGAAGATGCTTGACAGTGAGAAAACAGAGCAAGAAAGAAAAGGAAAAACACAGGTTTGTAATGGACCTTGCTTTGATACCATGTAGAAATGTATTCTCTGTTATGTTTCTTACATTACATGAAGCTTACTTATGCAAGGAAAATCATTCTACAAGTATAAGGAGCCCATGCTCCATTAGGAGTTGCCATACTCTACTAACAACTGACATGACTATTAACAACTAACATGACATCAGCTACATGACTGCTAACAGTACTCCATTATCCGACCCAGTAACAATATTAGCATATCGGGGTTGCCCCTAGAGGATCGACCTTGGAAATGTCGACAATATCGCTGAATATGGCCAGATAATGAAAACAAACAATGTTACCGGATCCAGAATTGTCAGAACTTTGACCCTTGCTATTTCCTCGGCCTCCATATGTGTTACCACGCCCATGACCACTCCAACGATCACCACTATGACCTCCTCCTCGAAAAACATCTTAAGTACCACACCCAATTCCTCTTTCATGCGTAGTAACAAGTGCAGCCTTCTTGGAAGGCACATGAGTAGATTCTTCACGAGATATCCGTAGAACCCTTGCAAAAGCATCAGTGCGCGAGGGTATTTCAAAGCTACTCAAGAGTTGTGAGCGAACCGATTCAAATTTTGGACTTAGAGCACCAAGAAAGCCCATGACTGCCAATTGCTTCCGTTGCATTTTTGTTACATTGTTTGTGATAGGAAGGAAACTATTCATCTTTTCATACATTTTCTCATGTCGATGGAGGTCCATCCCGTGTAGTCCTGTAAAATTTTTGAGATACATTATAGATATGAGCAAGATTATTTTTACCAAAATAAAGAATCTCCAAATACTCCCATAATCCCTTAATTGTATCAATATGAGTGACCAAATCCACAATCTTACTTTTCATAGAATTAAGCAACTGATACAAAATGTGAGCATTCGTCAGGTCCCATTCTTCTTGTGCAACTGTAGAGGGTCGTGTTTGGGCCAAATGCTTCTCCTGTTTCCTCCCAATCAAACATAAGCTGACAATTTTCTGCCATTGTGGATAATTATGGAGACCCTCTAACTTCTTGCCAGTAAGGCGATTAGAGAATGAAACCACCTCCGTAACCATAGGAGAATTATTCGAAACCATTACCGTAGACGTCTTGCTTGACTTAGTTGTCCATCTTGCACATATCAAAAACTCAAAAAAAAAAATTATAGTTTGACTCTTAACACTTTAACATCAAGGAATAAGACAACCAATTGTCAACCGTCCATCAACTAAAAAAAAAACTTCATTAAAAGACTAATCCACCTTCTAAATCATTCAACAAGACTGTAATCAAAAAACAAACTTACTGACAATAGCGATGAAAAGAACTCTGCTACAATGCCGATGAATAGTGCTTATTCTACAGTGTCGACGAACAATATTTCTGCTACAATAACGATTTTTTTAGGAAAAAAGAAAAGGAATTAAGATATCGCAAGAATGCGGAACCTACACTCTGATACCATGTTAAGTAACTAACTCATCTAAAAGTTTAAGCTGGTAGATGGAGGACCCAACAATGCATATTATGCTAACACTCCCCCTTAAATACAACTTTATGGAGACAACGTGCAGTCGGGAAGATTTGAACCATAGTTGTCACGGCGCCAAGGCGGGACGCGACAGTAGTTGACCGCCATGACGCCTAGGCGATAAGGCGCCCGTAATGACGTCCGTATGGCGACAAGTCGTTAACAATGTGCAATTTATACATTATTTATTTTATTTCAAGAGTATATTGCACAATAAAATTTTATATACACTAAAACTCAAAACATAATAACTAACACTATGAAAAAGTTTCCACTCTCTACTCTGTTTCTAGACATAGCTCAAGCAAAGTCATCAACTACGAAGTCATTTCTGTCTCCCTCATGAGTATTTCTCTCATTCTAAGGAGTAGGGTCATGGGTTAGGTTAATGTCATGTGTTGAGTTACTTGGGTAATAGAAAAAGTCCATGGGTTATGATGAGTCATGGTAAAAAATGACTTAATCACTTAACTTGGGCCCGCTACTATTGCGTGAGCCTTGGTATCACGACTTCCAAGGCATTGCCTTGCCCTTCTCCAATGCCAGGATGTTTAGGCGACGCCATGACAACTATGATTTGAACTCAAGACCTTGCACACTCAGAGCTTAGATACCATGTGGACAAAGAAAGAAGGGAGAAGACGCTTTTATATAGGCTTAGAGTTGCAGTATATTTGGAAAGTAAATCAATCATTATCCCTTAATTATGCAATCCCCAAATCATGCCTTTAGAATAATATCTAGAATCATCTAGAATATCTACTAACACCGTTTATAAAGTTTTGATGACTTTTAGGACGTCCCACTTAATAAGGTCAAATGAAGATAAATGGCTTGCTTTTAAAAAAGCATTATGGCATTTGATATTTATTTACTTATTTTAAAATAGGCCATTTACAAGGGCGGATTTTTAGGTGTTGAAATGGTAAAATTGGGCTGGCAATAAGGAATTCCTTTAATTAGAAACGGCAAAAAGGGGTATTACCCCACTGTGGTTGTCACATTTTCAGGATTTGACCACTGGATTTTAAAAATATGCAATCAACCCATTGAACTAATTAAAATTTTAAAATTAGACATTCTGTCCAATTAATTAAACGGCAGTCTAATTATTATCCACGTGTCTATGCAAATAACATAAAAAAAATTAAATTATTGCCTACTTGGATTAAGAAAAAGTTAAAAAAATGCTCAAAGAAATTAATATAAAAATTAAAACAAAAATATTACAAAGAAGGTTTAATAAATGAGAAATAAAAACAAGAAAAGAAAATGAACAAATTTATTCATCTGTTTCTTTTTTCATCTGGTTTCTTCTTCCACAAATCATCCAATAGTTTCCATGCTCAAATATCATCCAAAGAAATCCCAAATTGATCGTCTCAAATAGGTGGGTCTAGAACGGGTTGTAGATTTGGGATTGGAGCAATTTTCTTGGGTTTTCAATTTCATATTTGGTAATGATTTTAACAAATTTCAGTCCCCACTTCTCTCTCAGTCCCCAACTTCAACTGTTTTCGCTCCTTCAAAGGCCGCCTTCATTCAATCGGGCCAACCCTCTCTGAATCAACTCCAATATCAAATTTCACCACTTCTCCTTGCAATTAAAACCCTCAAAACCCTACCTTACGGCACCAAAATATCCACAGTCCTGTCCAATCATTCACTTGTCGTTACTTCTTCCCCCTCCAGTTCACAATTATCAATCAATAATATCAAGATTAATGAAATGTTTGAGGATAAGAAATCACTGATCATATATGGGGTTGATGGGTTCTTTAACGCTTCTGGCAAAGCTTCTAGAAGGCCGACCACTACATAGAGAGATCCATATACCACCGAAGATGGACTTAACTATATAGTGGTCCGCAACGGGTTACAAATTTGGGATTGGAGCAATTTTTAAGGGTTTTCAATTTCATATTTGAATATCACAAATTTGCACATGTTTGCTATCAATTTAAGGGTGTTGGTTGTGCGATGGAAGCGGTCACGATTGATTTCATCTACTCTGGGTTTAGTCCGAATTGGTTTGGGATTTTGTTTTTGGGTTTTCTCCTAGTTTGTTGCAAATCTTGAAGCTGGTTATTTCTTGGCTTTGGTTGCCTTTTCATTATGATTTTCAGCGCTTGGGTCTTTGCGTTGACCATGCGGTTCTGCTCCCGTTTCTTGTGGGCTGTTCATGGTTTGTTCCTGGTGGCTTCATGTTCGATTTGGCGGTCTCCGGCTGTCTAAACCTTGCCGGAATCTGGATCTGCTCACCTTCTCCGATTGTAACGAAATGAAGAAGAACTTAGGAAGAGAGAAATAATAGGAAAATGAAAAAAAGAAAATCAAAACTTATTCTTTCTTTAAATTCTTACGTGGTTGCCAAATCATGGGCCACATCAGTAAATATTTTGTTTTTTCTTTTTCTCTCGCTGCCACATATGTAAATATGCAATCCAATTAAACGTCCGTCTAATTTCTTGGACGGAATGGTCTAATTAATAATTTAAAAAAAGTTCAATGTGCCAATTCCATTTTTTTTAATGTTCAGCGGGGTAATGCTTAAACTCGGACAACCACAATGGGTTATTAACTCTTTTTGCCAATTAGAAACCTTCAATTTTGCTATTGTTATTTTTACTAGCCATCTGACTTAAAGTCTATGCATTTCTATTGTTACCATGATATAACAGATGGTTAATCATCTATTATTGCAACAAACTGTCTTGTCACATGGTTTATTGATGTTGCTGTTTGATCAGTAGTAATAGTAGCAGAAAGAATAAGACTGTTATCAGATGACTAGGATTATTGCTCACAATATAACTTATCAAAGGAAATTCTTATTTCCCACACCATTACTTTCTTAATCTGCTGAATGGCCCGCCATATTTGTCCATTCATTTCTGCAAACAGGAACTGATAACTTGGGATGATAAGCATTGTTATTCCCTTATGACTTAATATCAAATTTTCAATCCTTGATAATGTTTAATTTAAGATATTTTACACTAGTCATACATGTTTCCAGAATGCAATTCTTGCTTTGGATTCTTCTGTCCTCGACATTGATCAAGTTGAAAATCTTATTAAATTTTGTCCCACAAAAGAAGAAATGGAGACATTGAAGGTACTCTCTCTCTCTCTCTCTCTCACACACACACACACACACACCCCTCTCCTATACATCAATTTCTTGCTCATGTAGAGCATGTCATGGCACCAAGCATCCGTCCAAAAGTGCACCCACACATCATATCTGTAAAATGACATGCTGGAGATGGCATAACTTGACGTGATAACATAAAATATAGTTTGTAAATAGTGCTTGGTTCAGGTTGTTTGCACTACCAGGAAAAAGGAAACCAACGTTAACTTCCTTGAGCCATTAAGGGGAAAAAAAACAAGTCAGCACATGGCTTGACAAAAGGTTGGCCACAGATTGGAATCCACATCCATAAAGAATTAATGATGTTCACACAATCTGTACATGGAACTCATTACCAATTTCTCCAATTACAAAAATCTTTCTCACGTAAAAGCATATTGTCACGGTAAGCATCCTTCCACAAGTGTACCCCCTCACCAGGCGGATTCAGTAAGGAATGAAGTTGGGCAATTTCCCACCTTGATCTTATGAGGAAAAAAAGTAATATGAAAAATATTATTTTATAGAACAAAAGTGTGTATATATATAAAACTTTGCCACCATTATTTTGCCCACCATTAAATTATTAAATAAAGAATTTTTTTCATTAATCTTGGAAGTATTGAATGTTTATGAAAATTTTGAGATTATTTTCATTATTGAAAATATTAGATTATGATTATTAAAGTTGCTGAAAATATTGAGATTCTGGTCCTTATTAATAATTGGATATTGATCAAATTGTTAGATTTGTTAAATTATTTATTTTTATTTGTTTATTGAGATCATTTCCTAATAATAATAATAATAATAATAGTAATAATAATAATATTAGTTTTGTAATTTTATTAATCATGGTTGTGTCCCCTATATTCTTAATCAGCTAAGTACTCTAGTACTGATTGAAATTGCCTATTTATAGAGCTAAAAAAGATGTATATAACCGAAATAATCATATCCTTATAAGTGAACTGAATGGGAGTTTTAATATTGTTGGTAATATTAAGTAGTGTTAAAGACCGTTAATATTTTATATAGCCGATGGAAAAGTATTAGAAAAGGGAACATTTGAAGAAGAATCCTTTATTTTGTAAGACAACTGAGACAGAGAGAGAAACACCTTTTGACAAAAGCTGTTCACTATTGGAGTTTATCCTAACTAGTCTTTCCACAGACCAAAACACAATTTTCGTACATTACTTCAACCGCCTTATCAAAAATTCCTGGCTCCATGATTACCTTGCATGATATTTACATTATGAGAATATGAGATGCTGGAGATGGCATTACTTCACACAATAGCATAAAGTACTTCAAATTAATATGCCATTTGTAATAAGGACTAGTGGATGTTCTGGTGCGTAAATAATGCATGCTCCAGACTTCAAGTTGATGATACTAACTGGAAAAAAGGGAGCCAATATGAACTCCCCTTAAGCTAGTAAGAAAAAAGACAATTTGGCGCATGTCTTATAAAGAGATTGGTCACTGATATAGCTGTTGTGATGAATTATACATGCATAGAAGTTGAGAATTCATTCAACATAGAAGTAATTAGGTAGTATGATACTTATCCAAAGATTTAGTAGTGTGTTGATATCTTGCTGCATGATACCTTTTGACTATTGGAATTTGGTGTTGCTATTTTGTTATTATTAATTTTCTTAATTTATTGAACATGCTTTTGGATGATAGCATACTTGTACCATTATATATCTTTATTATTTTTACCTAGTTTTTTTTTTCCTATTTCTTTTTTTGTTACTGCTCTTTTTCTATATTTCAGAACTACACGGGGGACAAGGAAATGCTTGGAAAGTGTGAACAGGTCTCTCTATTCATTCTTGAGCATGTAATGTAACTAAAGAAGTGCAAAATCTTTATCGTACGTTACTAAGAAATATTGTGTTTTGAGTGTTTCAGTTTTTCATGGAGATGATGAAGGTCCCACGCGTTGAATCCAAATTACGAGTATTTTCATTTAAAATTACTTTTTCTAGTCAGGTAAATGATTTTGTTCTTGTTTTTATGTTATTCTACTTTGAGTTCTGTTGTTACTTGTAGCAATTCATGCTTAAAGACTCGTCTTATTTCAGGTGAATGACTTAAAACGTAATCTGCTTACAATAAAAAATGCTGCTAGTGAGGTAACTTTAGTAATGTGAATTGATTTAATAATAAGGGAATTGCATATTTTATTCACATCTTTATTTTTCATGCACATTAATATAGGTAAAAGAATCTACCAAATTACGCCAGATAATGCAGACAATTCTCACTTTGGGAAATGCGTTAAATCAGGGCACTGCTCGAGGTACTATTTTCTTAGATTAATGTAGTACTACTGAGAAAGCTGCTCGAGCAATAGTCCCATTCCTAACTCAATGTGCACATTTCTGTTTATATTGCAGGATCTGCTGTAGGATTTAAACTGGATAGCCTTCTTAAACTTTCTGATACTCGTGCAAGAAACAACAAAATGACATTAATGCATTATCTTTGCAAGGTATTATTGTGAATATTCTCATTTATGAAATGCACCAGTGTTGAAGTTTCAGAATCTTCACAAGGATTTTTTAAAAGTTTTTTTAGGTCTTAGAGCAGTTAAAACTTTAAAATTCTAGAATTTGGAAATATAATTTGGAGGAAGTAGGCGCAATTCTAAGTTGTTCTTGTGCCAGAAGTTGTTTAGGAGCTTCTTAGCAAGTGTATTGGATCAAATTTAAAATGCAATGCATATGAATAGCCTACATTACCCTTACACAAAATGATAATGAAACACTTGTGGACCCCATTAGATAGTGAATAAAGGGAACATTGATTCGGCTTTTTTCTCCTTAAATAATGTGTTTATTTAGTGTAGGCACATAAAATGGGAAGGGTATTAAATAATGGACTATATGTGTTATGCACAGCTATTCTTTGAAATTTTATTTCGCATATCAGTCCATCTACTTCCTGCCCTTTCCCCAATGTTTGAGTATTTTCCTTCTCACAAGTTCTACATGCATTTTCATATATATACTTTCAAATTTTATTATGGGTACTCATGATGCTGTGCTCAACTTCTTCATTGTGTTCATTAGCTCCTTTCTGAGAAAATGCCAGAGTTGTTGGATTATGACAAGGATCTTGGTCATTTAGAAGCAGCCTCTAAAGTACGTCAATACATTTTTAACAAGCATGTTAAATACTCGTGTTTATGCAACTTTTTGGGTAGACGACAGAAGACTCAATACTCTTTGATTCTTGTTTCATCTTGATTTCCGTATGGTTAGATTCAACTGAAGAATTTGGCTGAAGAAATGCAAGCAGTGAGTAAAGGTCTTGAAAAGGTTGAGCTGGAACTCACTGCTGCAGAGAATGACGGGGCTATATCTTCAGGCTTCCAGAAGGTTAGATAAGTAAATACTGGTCTAGGTTACTACACTAAGAAATATACTACCTTTAGATTTACAATTAACCTTATCACACCTTACTCCTGAGTGTCCTAATAGCATATGGCTTTGGCACTTAAAATCAAACCAGCAAGGAATGTTATACTGTTGTTAATAATTTTATTTCATTCTCATCATTTGGTGGGAATGTCACCTCTAAGAAAAAGGGAAAAGACATTTTATTTGCAACTGTCACTGATACTGTATCTATAATCGATGCAATCTCTTATTGACTATGTTTCTTTGGTTTGATTTGCTTATATATTCTTACATTTACATGGGAAAATATCAAATGTGAGTGAATCCAAATTCTTAAATTCAGTTGACGTGACAGCTTCTTGCTGCTTTCTCCGCCTGAGGTTTTGTAAATCCATCAAGATATTTTTTACCTTTACGGATTCTAAACCCATCCTTCCAGGTCTTGAAGAGTTTCCTTGATACTGCTGAAGCTGAAGTTAGGTCTCTGATCTCCTTGTACTCTGAAGTTGTGAGTACCTTTTTGTCCTAACTCCTGACATGTTACTCTTTACATTGGATATGTAATTTGCTGTCTTTCCCTTCTAAGTTCTAACACACTTGCCCACAGGGAAGAAATGCAGATTCACTGTCTCAGTATTTCGGGGAGGATCCTGCACGATGCCCCTTTGAGCAAGGTTTGATTTGAACTTTCTGTTATTCTCTTTAACATTTTGTGGTTTTGTCACTAGTTGTTTGCAACATAATATTATCCTTTTTCATTGGGTATGAATTTGGCGTCCATGACACCATACCCCAAGTCTCCAATTAAAGTCCTCCTGAAGCTTCCATGCATGGAATGTGTTTTTGTCATATTAACATCTTTTAACTATTACAAATTTTCAACTTGCACCGAAATGAGATTGTTTGTGTTTTCATTTGGTAATAAAGGGATTAACAGTATGTTGAAAACTAGTTCATGTTCTTAATAGTTGTATTAGTTAAATTACTAAATCACAAATTACACCCTATAGTTTAGGCTTAAAATTGTATTCCATTCTAAACTTTATTTTTCGATTAAAGCACCTAAAACGTTGAGTGTCGAAACAATTGCACCCTCCACACTAAAGTTTAGGGTGCAAATGGTTAAAACTCTCAAAGTGCTTTAAATCAAAAACAAAGTTTGTCTTGGAAATTGAATTTGGGACTAGATTATAGGGTACATTTTGTGATTTAGTCTTAAAAACTAAAAAAAAAAAGAAAAAAAGAAAAAGAAATCCAACTTTTTTACCCCCTTTTCTTGACATCAAATCTGTAGTTCAGATGTGCCAACTTACGAGCTTTCTTGATTCTCTGTGTGCAGTGACACAAATTTTGTTCGTCTTTACTAAAATGTTCAACAAAGCTCGCGACGAAAATGTACAGCAGGCAGATGCTGAGAAGAAGAAATTGGAAAAGGAAGCCCTGAAAGAACAGGCAGCAGCAGCTAATAGTTCTGCAAGGAGAGAGGGCATTGATGCTGATCACTCGAAAGACATCAAAACCATGCTCCGTAATCAATCTCTATCCTCAAAGCATAGGGAAACCCGTAATGGATAGCTGATGTGAGAGGCATATTAAACACTTTTTCTGGTACAATCTTGCAATCATTACCGCTGCTTGATCAATCATCAAAAGCCCCCGTATTAGAAGTTTTTACTGCGGTTAACATTTCTGTAACAAGCTTCAACTATCGTCAGAGCAGAAGCACATTAGAAGTTTTACGGAAAAGTATATCTACGTGCACAGTTTTACATTTACACTCTGTTTTTGAGTTTTAAAATTGACAGAAAAGAAAAGAAATGGACGGAAAATTTAAGTTTTCTTTCCAATTTTTATGTTTATGAGTTTTTTAATAAACTGAAAAGAAAAGAAATGAATAGAAAACTTGATCACTTTTTCTGCTAAAATTTTTCGTCCAAAATTGGCTTGATTTGGACAGAAAAGAAATTGGATTAAGTAATATTTTTATAATTCTCATATTATCCTCAACTTTCAATATAATAAATTTTAAATCACAACACATATCTCCGATTTGTTTTTATCTACTAAATTAAGATGATAAAGAGAAGGAGACTTCTTGTAATTTTCAATTCAATAACAACAAAAATAATTCTTTCTAATTAGATTTACTCGATAGTTCAATACAAAATTAAAAGTTTGACTGTGTTTAATTTACTGGGAATTATCTTATATATTGTAGCTAATACTTGATAGAATCGACATTAATACAAATTTTTAAATCATAAATATATTAACATAGAGAATAATTCGGCGCAAAAAAAAGAGAGTTATATGTATACACGTATTGAGAAGTAAAGCATGAGTTTATAGATTAAACAACAAAAAAACGAAATTAAATTGATGCTCACCTGCTATTTGATTACCTAAACTAACACCAACGGGAAATTTTAGAGAGAGAAAATGGAGAGGATTATAGAGAGTAGATTGAATTTCTTGAAGAATTTGATGAATAATCTCCGTTGGTATTAATAATACAGATTATATTTGATAACTTTTGATAATGGTATGATAATGACTTTGTAGAAGTAATTTTTGTTTAACATTTATTTGAATATTTGTATTTGATTATGAAATTTTTTTCTTTGATTAAATTTATCTTGCATATTTTTTTTCATGGTTCAATAGTTATAATTAATAGAAGGGTAAATTTGTAAAAGTTATATTTTTCTTTTTTTTTATTGGAACTCAAAAACGCAAGAAAAGAAATTTTTAAAATTTTATATTCTTTTCTATTAAAAACTCAAAAATAACACAAAGGAAAATTTTAAATTTTTTATTCTTTTCTTTTCTGTTTTAATTTAAATTTTCTATTCTTTTCTTTTTCGTCCAAAATTGAGAACAGAGTGTTCAAGACACATTTGTGTAAAATTGTACAACACTTTCTCTCTCATCTCTTTACAATATTTTTATTACTATTTTACCTTTGTGCGTCTTTGGACGTGAAACTTGGACGTGCACATAGATATATTCTTTACGGAAGGGTTGCACGTTTCGCAAGTCGAATGGGGTCTTACCGTAATCCTCCGCCTACATCAACCAGTATGTATGGAGGTTAACAATTCAGTAAGAGTAGGAGTATTTTTATGTGCACTAGTTGTGCATTAACGGAGAGAAAAACTGTGATTCATGTATATTTGTTGTGAAATATATTGTCCTTCTATGGTGATTCTTTTTTGGAACGGTCTAGTTAAGATTTTTTTTTAATAACTCAAAAAATATATAATATTTATTTTAATTGAAATTTTTATAAAATTTAATATTTTTGATGTAATTTGAATACATATAAAAAATAATAGAATAAATATTATACATTTCTAGACCGGTCACCATTTCCCGATCCCCCAGCATTTTTGGTCTAAAATAATGCTACTATCACATAAAGTGAGTAACATAAATATCACATAATGCTCACGTGGCCCTATGTGAGTTGTTGAGTTAAGTGGATTATGTCAACAATAAATTTTATACTATCATGTTAGCAGTATGTGATGTTTATGTAATTATTTTATGTGATTGTAGCATTATTGTTTCGTGAAATATATCTGTTGTGATTTCTGTGGGTAGTCAGCATTGTCAGATATGCCATCCCTGTTCAATGTATTCCATTTGTGCAGTACATTGAGAGGACCTTCCATTTAAGAACTTGCGCCTGTAAATGAATTTTTTTGACTTGACTAGACTTGAGAATTTAAATAAGCCAAGTTTGAACATAAATTTTTGACTCTATTATTTGGAGTTAGATATTAGTTAATTTACAAAATTTAGAAATTTAAAATGAAATGTGCATTTGTTTTAATTTTCAAAATAATAATTTTATACATAATATTTAGTAATGATTTTAATCAGCTTATAATATGAATTATTGCATTAATTAATATTGAATAAATTAACATAAATTTTGAGTTCTATGATTCGCAGATCGACAAGGAAAAAAAATATCAAATGAACTCACTTTTATGCTTTATATCTAATAATTTGATTGAGAAATAAGTCAATTAGGTTCTAGTAACTCATAGATTTTATATTTATTATGTTTGTTTGCAAGGATTATACTTGAGATAGAATTATTAATCACAAGTGTCTTGTTTGTTTTTAAATTTGAGTTTGGAACTATTAGTTCTGAGATTATAAATTAGCTTAAGATGATGGATTATTTAATACCATATTCTACCTGGTATTATAATCCCTACCTTTTGGGATTAAAAATTGCTAGACAAAATTAACCACAATCTTTTTTTAAAATAACCATCATATCCAACAATCTCCGTTATTAATAATAGGCAACTCAAAACTTACTGGTACAAAGACTATGTACCAATAATCTAATACACGTAATTTAATTATTTGATATGTGTAATTTAAATCTTACACTGACAATAAACCTGACAATTTAGATCCCGCCTAACTCTCATCGCCCCACGCCCCCTCCCCCTCCCCCTCCCCAACCCTCCCCAAAAAATAATATTTATTAATTATGTATATACCCCCACCCCTCCCACCTCTCCTCTCCCCTCCTTCCAAAAAAATTAATATTTATTGATTATGTGTACAACCCCACCCCGCGCACCCCCACTCTCCCAAAAAAATAATAATTATTGATTATGTATACACCCCCACTCTTTTTAAAAAAAATAATATTTATTGATTATGTATACATTCCCACCCCGCGCACCCCCCACCCCCTCAACCCCTCAACCCCTCAAAAAAGAGAGAGGCAAAACTAATGAAATACCCTGCCCACCCCCACTCCCCACCCCCACCCCTCACACCTCAACCCCTCAAAAAAAAAAAATTATTGAATAATATAACCACTTATTTAAAAGATTTTAATTCATTGTTCATTATTTTTTGATGTATAAATAAATTTAAATTATAGTTTAAAATATGTTATTATTGGTAAAGGTATAATAGTCCAAAGTCCAAACGATATTTTTTAATCCATTCCTTTAATTAATTCTGAAAAAAATAAACATAACATGAAATTATTTTAAGTTATCCCATGAATAATTCCATAAAAAATAAACATGTGACTATGATTAATTAATCCTAAGATTAATAGTCTTGGTATTATAATCCTATGAATTATAATCTCGAGATTATAATCCTTGCAAACAAATATGGACTATTTAAGTCTTGGGTTAAATACACTTTTTTCATTCTACTCGACCGTGATTTATAAATGTATTACTGAACTGAATTTTTTTACAATCGAGTCAGCGAAATACAAATATTTATCAAATCGTTACAAATTCCATTAAATGAGTTGACTTTTAACAGAAACATGTGACATCAGACAAGGATGGCCCCACCTACAATTACATGTCGCCTATTTCACGTGGGTTAATCCTAATCATTGCCTCGATAGAACCGAGTCTTGGTGATAGACTTGGCAAACGGGCCGGACTAGAAGCGGGCTAGGCCAAATTTGGGCCGGACCAAAATGGCCTAATTTTTTGTGGGCTGGAATTATGAGGCCCGCGGCTTGGGTTGGGTCGGGCTAGCCTGCGGGCTTCTTTCTTTTTTTTTTTTTGCAAAATTTTGCTACACCTGTACACCATATGATGAAACCTTAAAACAAGACTTTCAAACCTTGTGACAAAATAATGTAAAAAAAATCCAAACAGTAGAATTTCTATGAAAAGAGAAGTCATTTTCTTACTTTCCATCACAATGTCTCGTCTTAAGCTCAAGTGCATGCACTTTTAGCCTGATCAAGTCCCTTTTTTAGAAAGCTTGTAGTAATTCACAAGCAGTTTAATTACCAACTTTGTCGTCTATGCAGATATCCAGGTAGTTTTGTGGTTTTTTTCGAAGTCCTAGTAAAATTTAAATAACTACCCTCTATATTAAATTTCTAGAAGCGGCAACTGAAAGTACCAGAAAAAGGCAACAAATATCACTGTAATACAAGGCACAAAAACCATAGCAGACGATAAAAACTAGTACTTAAAATTTAAGGGGCTCCCGTTTGTTCTTTCACAAATCCTGGTTACAACTTGTTATACTCTATTAAAAATCTGTATAACCTATCACGTACAATACTCGATTACAATTGCAAATACCTAATCCGACATGAACCTCATCTCCTCCTACACTTCATCTTGCATTGAGTTGGGAATTTGATATTTACGAATTATAATTTAGGTTTTACTTTTTAGAAATAGTAAAATCTGAACGAAAAGAAAGAAACAATATATTGAAGATTGCATTTAAAATAAACAATTGTTGTAGCTCAGTTGATTTGAACTCTTATTTATTTACTTAGAAGTCTTGTGTTTAATCCTCACAAGTAGCATTGTTTTGTTTTTTTAAAAAATAACTCACGAATCAGGCCCGAGCCTCTTTTGTCAGGTCTACTTGGTGATATAAGGAGATAGATAGATCTGAAGTAATTGAATACACATTTAATCAAAGAGATTCAAAGAGAAAGCAATAAGTCAAATTGGAATCGGATATTGGGATTTTTTTTAGTCTTTTTTGTGACTCCCAAAAAATGTATAGTATTTATTTCAATTGAAATTTTTATAAAAAAAAATATTTTAAGTGTAATTTGAATACATATACAAGAACAGTACTGTACAATCTGTGCAATACTGTTCTTATATATGTATCCAAATTACACCTAAAACACTTTTTTTATAAAAATTTCAATTCAAATAAATAATATATATTTTTTGAGAGTCACAAAAAAATAAAAAAAAATAAACTTCCAATGTCCAATTCGAATGTCCCATTTGGCTGTCCGAGTAGAAGGACTCAAGAGAAAGCGACTAGGTCACCAATTTCTTAGAGAAAGCAGCACCATTTCTTCACGACAACTTCAATTTCAGGTATGAAACTAAACTTATATTCAACTAGATGTCTTGACTTTGAGATCTGGTGCTGCAAGTAACAACAAATTTCAAAGGAACGCAAATGAGAGAGAAGCAAATGATGGAGATGATAGAGAGCAAATAATGGAAGCGAAGGAGGCGTGCGACGCTGAAAGGAGGCGTGCGACGGTGATCGAAGCTCAAACGAGAGTATGGTAGCAGGAGACGAAGTTGAAGAAGTGAGTCAAGCCAAAGCCGATCTGCGACTCAACTTAGAGAGAGAAGAAGATCCTCTAGAATCCTTCTGTCAAGATAATCCCCAAATCGACGAGTGTTGCGTCTACTACGATGAAACCCATGGATGTGCTTGACCTGGGGATTACGAATCACAGCGGTGAGAGAGATTAGGATTTTGTCATTTATATGGATGGGTTAATGGTTTGCAATTAGCTGTGTGATAGGGATTTCATGTTCTGTAATTTGATGTGTGCAATTTAATTTGCTAATTTAATGGAGTAAAACTTTCTTCAATTTAATCTCCATTGTTGTGCAAGAGAGAGAAAAGATGAGTATTTTTTTTACAGAGTTGGGATAACGGGGAAAGGGAAAAACCCTTCCTACGCTGATAATCAATTTAAATATTTAGCTAACATTAAAAGATACAATTAAAATATAAATTGTCTTCAAAAATATATCTTTTAATTATGAAGGGAGTGAAGTTTTTGTAGGGAGAAATTTTAAGAAATTAGAATTGATGAAAACCAGATGTTTCCGATTTGTTTTGTAAAATAGAATGGTTGTTTTGATAGTAATTTGTTTTTAAATATTATAATTATAATAGTAATAATAATTATAACTATAATAATAATAATAATAATAATAATAATAATAATAATTCCTCCATTTCAAAATAATAGCTAATTTTATATTTTTAAAGTGAACTTAAAATATTTAAAATAATATGAATTTATTAATTTTATATAAATACATTTGTAAAAAATATAAATTAATATATTTTATTATTAATTTATTTAATTAATATATTTTATTATTGATTTAATTATTTGTTTTTTTAAAAAAATTCAAGTTTAAAAAAAAATCTAAGATGAGCGTTATATTCCACGTAACGCCATGTAGACTTTCTGTTAAGTTTTTAACGGAATAGACGATTTTTCAAATTTTTGTAAAAAATTAAAGTTCAATGAGTTAATCGTAAAAAAAATCAGTTCAGTGATGTATTTATAAACCGAGGTCGAGTAGAGTGGTGAAAGTGTATTTAATCTTTTAAGTCTTATAAAATTTCTTAAGTGGTTGCATTTTCTGGCATCAATTTTCTCCATTTGTTTCTCATTGTTTACAGTTGCATCTCAAAGTGGTTGATAAAATGCTTGAACGACTTATATGTGCCTGTGGGTGCATAAGGGGTTTAATCTCCTGTGATTGTATAGTAATCGAAAATGAGCAATAGGGGTTGTTTGGAATAGTGTTTAGGGTCAGTAGTTTAAAATTTTGTTGATTAAATCTTATACTACCAATTTCATTTTATTGATCTTTTTGAATTTTGAATTTTGAATTTTGAATTTTGAATTAAAATGATCACTTTGTTATTCTTTTTGGTGCTGAAGAATTCTACGACATTGATAAAAATATTCTATGCTTCTCAAGTGTTTGATAAAATGCTTGAACGAATTATCTGTGCCGCTTGTTGCATAAAGGACTTGGATGCTACTGGGATTGAGTGGTGATCAGAAAAGAGTAATAGGGGTTGTTTGAAATATGGTTTAGAGTCGATAGTTTAGAACATTGATAATTTGATTCTTATACTACCAATTTCATTTTGTTGATCATTTTGAAGTTGGAATTAAAATTTTCACTTTGTTTGTAGAATTTGATTATATCATGCGTTTAGATGGTTTTAAATATATTCTATTATTCTGGGTTTTTGTTGTTTATAAACCATATTATCTATTATATGGATTAGTATATGGATTAGGATCCCCTCTATTACGTCTATCTTTCAATATCTCCTGATACACATTAGTGACTCAATTATTGTAATTATAAAATCAATTAGTTGAACTTGTTTTATTTTCCCTAATTTTTCAAATGTCATCCAAACATTAAAACGATAAGAAAAATTCTTCTTCTCATTCAAGTATTTTATGGCGATACAAACTGAGTTCTACAGTTTTACGTTTATTATTAAATCAAGCTTTTCTTGGCTCTACATGTAAGACTAAGAGAGGTAGGGAGAGAAAGGTAATGACATTCTGCAATTTATTTGACTGAAATCCCTATTCTATAATGTTTTTTTCTTCTTATTTTAATGCATTCGTTCTGACTTTTCTTTCCCAATTTTCTTTCTTTTTAATGCATGACTATAAAGTATATGCACCACTATGTGAGAAGGTACTATTTCCAAAAGTCAATTTGCTTACGATAGCAACATTATGTTCCGACAGATGGTTTTGAAATTCTTCTTGTCCTCATCTGATCTTTGTCGCATACTATTTCAGGCTATGGATTGTATTTCTATGCTTCTATGATGATTAAGTTTCTGTTTCTCCCCCGCATTGGGGACTTGAGCCATTTTAGAGATGACATTGAATTGAAGTTCTCCCTTCAATTATTTTTTTGTTTTGATAGGTATGAGCCGATCACAAAACACTTTGGCCCTTAAGCGAAAAAGAGATGGTGGCCAGAGTTCAGAGTCTCTTGGGGATGCTGATCGTGTAGTCCTCAATATCATTAAAGCGAAAGAGGATTTGGGAGTCTCGATTGGGGACATCAGACGAGATACAAAGCTACCGCACACTCAAGTGAATAAATCGATCAAGACACTCATGGGTAAAAAATTGATAAAGGAGGTTCCTAATATCAAATATAAAGGGGGAAAGCACTACATGGCTTCAGAGTTTGAACCATCAAAGGAACTCACAGGCGGGGCATGGTATGTGGATGGGAAGCTTGACAAAGATTTCATTGGTATTCTCAAAGATTTATGCTTAAAGATAATAGGTAAGCTGAAGGTTGCTACTGCATTAGGAGTTTATGAGTTTTTTAAGAGGAAAAAAATTGCCAAGGTTGAGGTAAGCAGTCAGCAAATTGCAGAGATATTGAGGTCTATGGTTTTGGACAATGAGATTTTAGAGGTGAAGAGCACTGGTTTGGCGGAATATCATTCTATCCCTATTGGAGAAGTTTGTTATAGATGTGTAACTGGGGGAGGGATCGGGCAGGCTCAGAAAACCGGCGCCATGGCTTCAATCCCATGTGGTGTTTGTCCCCGAATCAGTATGTGCACACCTGATGGAATCATCTCCCCAAGTACTTGTGTCTACTACACAGAATGGTTAGATTTTTAATCGATGTATGTTTGGTTGTTGAACTGGATTTGCTTATTTCTACTTTACTGCAATACAGTTTATGAATTTTGATTATCGATATATGTGCCTTACTTTACCATTTACTAAATGGAAATATTTATAGTTTGGTATAAAATATTGAAGTACTAAGGCCATGTTTGTTTGCAAGGATTATAATCCCGGGATTATAATCCAGGACTATTAATCTTAGGATTAAATAATCCTAGTCACATGTTTGTTTTTTACGGGATTATTCAGGGGATAACTTAAAATAATCCCATGTTATGTTTGTTTTTTCCAAGATTAATTAAAGGATTGAATTAAAAAATATCGTTTGGACTATTATACCCTTACCAATAATAACATATTTTAAACTATAATTTAAACTTATTTATACATAAAAAAAATGAAAAATTAATTAAAAACTTTTAAATAAGTAGTTATATTATTCAGTAAATATTATTTTTTTGAGAAGGGGGTAGTGGGGTGTGGGGGGTGGGGCGTGGGGGTGGGTGGGTGGGGTGTGGTAGCGTGGGGGTAGGGTGGGGGTGTATATATAATCAATAAATATTATTTTTTTAATTTTTGTGAGGTGGGGGGGGGGGGTGGGTGGGTGGGGTGGGTGGGGTGGGATAGCGTGGTGTAGTGTGGAGTGTATATATAATCAGTAAATATTATTTTTTTTAATTTTTGTGGGTGGGGTGGGATGGGGTGAGGGGGTGGGTGGGTGCGTGGGTGGGTGGGTGCGTGGGTGCATGGGTGGGTGGGTGGGTGGGTGGGTGGGGTGCGGGGTAGGGTGGGGGTGTATATATAATCAATAAATATTATTTTTTTAACTTTTTGTGGGGTGGGTGGGGGTGGGGGTGGGGGTTGGGGTAGGTGGGGTGCGTGGGAGTGGGTGCGTGGGTGGGGTGCGATAGCGTGGGGGTAGGGTGGGGTGTATATATAATCAATAAATATTATTGTTTTAATTTTTGTGGGGTAGGTGAGAGTGGGTGAGAGTGGGTGGAGTGGGGTGGCGTGGGGTAGGGTGGGGGTGTATATGTAATCAATAAATATTATTTTTTTTTTTAATTTTTGTGGGATGGAGTAGCGTGAGATGTATATATAATCAATAAATATTATTTTTTTTAATTTTTATGGAGTGGGGTGGGGTGGGTGGGTGGGTGGGTGAGTGGGTTGGTGGGGGTGGGGTGGGGTGGGTGGGGTCGCGTGGGGTAGCGTGGGATGTATATATAATCAGTAAATATTATTTTTTTAATTTTTGTAGGGTGGGGTAGGGTGCGTGGGTGGGTGGGGGTGGGCGTGGGTGGTAGGGTGAGGGTGTATATATAATCAATAAATATTATTTTTTTAATTTTCTTTGGTGATAATCAATCACAACTAAGACGTTCAATCTAATTTAAGGATACGTTAGTCATTTTAGAAAAGGCAAAGGTTAATTTTGTCCATAAATTTTTAATCCCTCCTCATGGGATTATAATACCATGTTAGAGATGGTATTAAATAATCTCTCATGCTAAGTTATTTTGTTATCCCGGAATTAATAGTCCGGAGTCTAATTTAAAAAACAAACAAGAGATTAAGGATTATTAGTCCAATACTAAGAGTTATCCTAATAAACAAACATGACCTAAGGGATACGAAATTTGCTTGGAGCATGTATTGGCATATAGATAATAGAAGTCTAGCATTTAGGTGAAATTTGATGAACAACTTCAGATTTATGGTTGTATTGATGTTGTATTTTTATGCATTCCATCGTATCATGGATTTATGTTTCTAAATAATACTCTCTCCGTCTTTAAAATGATGACATAAATGGATGACATAAATATATTTTTCACACAAATCACGAGAAGTAAGATAGAGGAAAGTGAGTAATTTTTTTTTTTATATTTATCCTTAGTGACCCCACAATATTACATCAAGTGAGGTGTCTTTTTATTTTTTTATACTAATGAACCTCACTAAATGACATAATTATCCTTTACTTTTTGTACCTTAAGCCATCTTTTGAGCACAGAAGGAGTATGTATTTCACAATGAAATAAATGGTTACTATATTGTTTGATATTTTTGGGGCCATATCAACTTAATTGATGCATGGCCTATCCATTCCAATTCCATAATGGCAATTTTCAAGGATTCAAAGAAATGTTCCGTGACTTATTTCACATTATCCAATATCCATGATTATTCTGAAGTTGAGGAAGTGGAAAATGGTTAGTGGTGTATAGAGCTATAAACGAATTGGGCTGCTTGCAAGCTTGGATTGACTAAGCAAGTCAAGCCCGACTCGAGCTCCTTAAATGAGTTGAGCTCAAACAAGCTCATTTGTCCGTTTAGTTTCGAACAATGTGTTGTCTGGTTCGAGCCCGACTCGAGTAAACCATACTCGTTTTGCATTTAATTAATTATTATGTTATTAATTTTTATAAAAAAAAGTAAAACGACCCGGGCTTACTCGGCTTGCTTAAGCTCGAGCTCGACTCATTTGCTAAACAGGCCGGATTCGTACACCAAATTTCAAATTTGTTTAAAGTCACGCTCGACTTGACTCGTTTAACTTTTAAACGAGTTGCAACTCGGCAAATCAAAGCATCGCTCGGCAATAGCGGTTTAAGTCTTGAACTATTTAGCCTTATAGTAGGTCTCTTATCTATTGTCAGTGTCGACAATGTGGTGTCAGGTTTTCTTTTTTCTAGCTGATAACTAGAAATAATGTAGGACAGATTCAATAAAAATGATTTTATAGGATTTATTCAGATGGGTTTAAGGGCGAAAGGGTGGTAATATGGTGGGGTCTGTAGCTTGTAATAGGCTAGGGATGGGATAACGCTATCGTTGAGCAAAAAACGGATAAAATTGAATACCGATCACAACTGAATTATTTTGGTTATTCGATTATTTTCATTAATTCGGTTATAACCGTTTTAATATTCCGATATTCGGGTAGGAATACATGTATTGAAATATTGTTATTTGATTAACCGAATAACCATTTTTCTCTTCCTTCTTTAGCAAGTGAAATGACCACTTAAAAACAATACAAGTTCAAATAATATCTTTTGAACAACTAACATAACAATTGCACATTACAAAAGCATTGGATTGCCACATGGAGATTCGCCAACCAGTTAAATACCATCTAAAGCAAACCAAATAATCATATGACATTAGAAAATCTTAGCCTTGCAGGTAGAAAAAATAGTTAATAACACCCAAATCAATACATTTTTTTTAGTTTCCAGCTTATAGTTATACACTTGAATAAAAGTATAAACAGTTTCCAATACGAGATACTTCATTTATATCAACTCAATCAGAAAAGTGTTAAACTAAAGCACCTTCTCAAGTATTCAAACACAAAGTAAATGTATGAGCTATGGTTTTATGTTGTTCGCCACTACAGGTTTCATGAAAGCCCAAGTGTTCTAGCATTATCAGGCATAAAGAATATAACCTTAATGTAAAATTCAATAGTACAGTCAAACCTCATTCATGAATCTGAAGAGAAATATTTACACAAATCACTAAATAGTGTTTATGCTGGACATGCTTACCATTAACATGAATTTATGAACATGCTGCTAACCCATTACCAATAGATGCACACAAGCATTAAATTTGTATTTACTGGAAAATACTCCAATTTAAAGCTTAATTTCGATAGATGCACACAAGCATTAAAAATTCGGTTATTTGGTAATTCAGTTATTTCTCAGTTCGGTTAATTATTCGGATAGTGAAATTTAGAATATTTCGGTATTCGGTTATATCCGAATAAACTGTTCGGTTAAGATATATCCGAATTGTTCACCCCTAGGTAAGGCTTACTGTTTGTTTAAGTACCTAAAAGATGGAAGTTAAATGGATGTTCTGCTGCAGTATCCTGAAACAGTAACATAGGGTTTATCTTTGGTGATTTTGTAGAAGGTTTTTAATTCCTTTTTCTTATCTTCGTAAAATTTCTCAATTTCTTTGTTTTAAATATAGAAAATATGTTTTTAGTCAACGGAATGCTTTTGTTAGAGGTAGATCTATATCTGAGAATGTTCTTATGTAAGAATCATTAAGAAATTCCATAGGCCTCTGTGTGTGTTGTTATTGTTGTCTTGAATTGTAGTTTTAGATTTAATTTTGAAGGGGAAAAGCCAACTGCATGAGAAGATCCCATATAGGGGTAGCAATCGTGTCAGGTTGGGTTATAGGCATTACATAAATGTCTACCCTTACACGACCCGTTAATTAATCATGTCAAGATTTTCAAAACTAGCACAAATCTCGTGTCGACCCCATTTAATTAAAAGTGTGTAGTTGGTGTTTGAATGCCTTAACGGGCTTCCACCTTACTTTATGAGTTGCATTTGTGTGGCAGGAAATGAAAAATTAGCTTACAGATCCTCCAGTGTCTGGTTCGAGCACGCGAGTTGGCTCCTCGCTTGTTAAATACCATGACCGACCCTTGTCTTATAAGAGAGTAATCAAGGCTCTAGAGGATAAATTTGAGAAATTCTTGTGGTCGGCTGGTGTAACACCCCCCAATTCGGGTACCTGTTACCTCGGATCTGGTGCATCACGATACAACCTTCATCTGAATATTTATAACGTTTATTCATAAAATAATAAATACAACCTTGCTTGGTAATTGATACATTAATTATTTCTATTTCCAGAATTCTCAACCTTTACCACCTGGTATTACACTTTAAATCATATTGATTTAACATATACATTTCAAGTTATAAATAATATTTTTTACTTGGATATATTTATTTTTAAGTATCCACGATCTCAAAACTCGACTTAACTATTCTTCTATACAATGTTCTTTGACTATATAATTACAATATGTCATATGAACGTTATCTAGCATAGCTAGAGCTATACGAACAACTTCAATAAGTACTTCTCCCTTTTTTTTTGTCTATCCTGAATCCTTCGATCCGCTCTGATTTAGCTGAAAACAATTGATTATAGCAAAGGTAAGCAACAACGTTGCCCAGCAAGTTTAACAGTTATCACATAACACATATTTAGCATTTTAAACACAATTAAATTATTCATGCTTCACAGTTTATACATAATTCGTATTTCTCAAACTTTATATTTATTCAGGCATCATAATGCTCGTACTCAATAATTATACCTACTTAATGCTTATCACATACCTCATATCACGAATATAGTAAGTTTCCATAACTCAATCCACATCAATCATTAACTTGATTCAATAGATTTATATCACAGTATAACTCATAGTGCGCATCCCAAATTATTCACAAGAAGTACATATAATGCAAGAAATATGTACACATTACAATTAACAAGTTCACATATAAAAACAAGTTCTGAAAACTTGCATGTACCAGCGTTTTACCATTAACCTATCGTGTTCCGTTGCATGACCTACACGGTATGTGAGATTGATAATAAACACCATCAATACTTGATCTCATGGTTAACCCTACTTTAATAACCTACTTTAACTTATATTGGCCTTATACCATCTTTATATTCATCTTCGTTATTTATATAACTCAGTTTTATTTTCCTTCATTACCATATGTGCTAGCTTATCGCACTTGTAGTTTAGTGTGTGTGTATCACACCACTACCGCATATCACACTTGGTTAAACATTACTCATCTAAGTTCCTTAGACTTAGATTATGCATATAGCCTTCGTTCATCACTTGGTCATCATACACACATGGTATATATTACATACTTAGTTCTTATACATTCTCAAATATACTTATTTTGGTCCCATCATAACATGACACAAATCATTGGTCATTATACACTTCAAATATCATTTTACGTTATGCTATAACATTTCCAAGAATCAAATCCCATTATTCCATCACGGTTCACAAATAGAAAGTATGATTCTCTAGGGTATTTTGGGGATTTTTACGAATCTTTGTAATGAACTTTTGACTTCCAAGTCTTGAACAAGCTTTTAGACCATACATCATAGTAGTTCATTCCACAGTTAGTAAATTGAAACTGCCCCTTATGTCTTTGTAGACACTCGAAATTTCTTTTTCTTGTTACTGACCTTGCAGGAGGGCAAAACTGTCTTCTCAGCCCCAATCACCAACATCGGGATGTCAACTCAACCCCGGTCACCAATATCGGGACAACCACAACCCCGATCACTAATATCGGAATGTCAACTCAACCCCGGTCACCAATACCAGGACAACTACAGCTCCGATCACCAATATCGAGAGGTCAACTCAACCCCGGTCACCAATATCGGGACAACCACAACCCCGATCACCAATATCGGGATGTCAACTCAACCCCGGTCATCAATACCGGGACAACCACAACCCCGATCACCAATATAGGGATGTCAACTCAATCTCGGTCACCAATACCGGGACAACCACAACCCCGATCACCAATATCGGGATGTCAACTCAACCCCGGTCACCAATACCGGGACAACCACGCCCCCGGTCTCAATATCAGGCCATTAGTTCAACCCCAATCTCAATACCGGTTCATCAGTTCAACCCCGGCCTCAATACTGGGCCATCAGTTCAACCCCGGTCTCAATACCGGGCCGCCAGTTTAACCCCGGTCTTAGTACCGAGCATTCAGTTCAACCCCGGTCTCAATACCGGGCCGTCAGGTCATCCCCGGTCTCAATACCGGGACATCAGGTCAACCCCGGTCTCAATACCGGGCCATCATATTAACCCTGGTCTTAATACTGGGATATCAATTCAGCCTTGGTCACAACCCGGGAGGTACAGTTAAGCCTCATTCACAACCTGGATATCCAGTTCAGCCCCAGAGATAACCCTAAGAAGCCAATTCAACCTTCAAAGACAAACCCAAAGCATCATATCATCACTGGAGTCAACCTTGGAAGCCAAGTCAACATCGGAGATGACCCTGTGGACAAACAGAATCGGCTGGGATCCAGACCTCGAAAATAACCCCGAGAAATCAGCCGAAGACTATGTCAGCACTAAAGGCAACCTCGGGAGGGGCAAAATGGTCATTTTGCTAACTTGAAGCCGATTCGGTCAAACTCAAGCCGAATTGATGCCACCAAGGTCAGAAAGAACCATAACGGTGATCCCGAGTGAAAACAGCGCAAGACAGCTCGACATACAAACTGCAGGGAAACGAAGACCCGATTATGAACCCGTCTTTTTGGACTTGAAAAGGGTTAAATCCTATGTCATTGCAACACTCTTGGCGAGGGCTTTCCGAAAAGGTATAGCACTGATAGTAGTGTGTATACAAGCCAATCATGTATGATGATAAAGCACATACTTTGTAAACAATCTTATTTATTTATTAATAAAATATTAATTTAAGGCATTTAATTATCTACATGGTGCTGTTTTTTTTATAATATGTAAATAACCCATAGTTTTAAGCAATGCTTTTAGAATCATGTAATGAGATCTAAATTCTTAGAAAGCTTAAAAACTAAAATAGTTCATAATCGTGGGATTTCTAAAATGGGGATTAGTAAATCCGGATAGATTGATACATATGTTGCTTGCTCATTGGATGAGGATGACTGATCTCATGGTCATTTGTGTGGAGACACTAAAGCAAGTATGTATGTGCTTATTGGAGAATAAGTTCAATGAACGTGACTTGCTATGGAATACCTAATGGAGTTTTACTCACCTGTCAATAGGAATTCCTAATGTGATAGTAGTACAAGTGATCCTTGGACTTGAGATCATCATAGTATCTTGTATATAACAAATTATACTTTGACTTATTCCTTAAGGCCTTTTAAGGTATATATAGGGTATGCTTGGGTATAATGAGTTACATATGGAGATAATGTATGATCCATAAAGAATCTACCACCTCTAGTAAAAGAGGAGATATGTCCTATGTGATTCGTTAAATGACAACCAAGAATCCTTGGCCAAGGTGGAATGAAATTAGAAAGAGGTTTTTAATTTGCATTATTTGGAGTTGTGCGTTTTCTAATCGAAATACATATGATTAAATAAATTAAGACTTGACAGTAAATCCATGTCTTATATTTAATTGGGACATTGTATGGTGGAAGGATTGAATTGTACGGTAACTATTAACTCACAGGTTCTTTTATGATTAATGTTGAAATCTATATTATCTGAAAAGTCGTTGATCACTAGGGAGACTTATCCCTATTGTAGAATAAATATTATTTATTTAAATAGATTATTAGTTTAATTTATTTATTTAAATAAGATTAGAATTGTTCTAATTGCTTTATTCACAACCGGTTTAATATGGAGAACCTAAAGAGTCACACCATAAAAGGAAGAAGAATTATTTAAGAAGAAAATGGCATGATAGTAATAATGCATTAAGTATAATTAATTTAATCTATGGTGATAGAATAAATTAAATAGCTTAATGTTTATTATTTAATATTTTAGAAATATTAAATAGAAATTAATAAGAGGAGTCTTATTAATATTATTATTATTATTATTATTATTTTAATTCTAAAGGAGTTTAGGAATTAATATAATATCAGTACTCTCTCTCAATCCTAATAAGATTAGGATATAAATGAATTAAAAGTGTTTAATTAATTAATTAAATAAAATCCTATTCTAATTGGATTAGGAGGGTTAACCTAATATCTATATAAGAGAGTCTTATATCAGAAATAAGGTACGTGAATTTTTCCAAGGGTTGGGAGTACACATATTCTATAGAGATAGAAATAAAGGTTAAGCCAATAACCCATCTTCCCGAGTTCTTCATCTTCCTTGGTGGATCACCGTTAGAGGTCAAACATTTGGGTGGCTGACATTGATCAAGGGAAGGAGCCACTACAGAGGAATCAAAGGAATCAAAAGAGTAGAACTTGTACCTGAGGAAGCTTGGATCTTCAAAGGTATAATTCTATGTTCTCTCTTTTCTGTTATTGATAACTAGCACAAAGCATGATCATGGTTATGGGTTTGTATAAATTTTTGAAAACCTATGTTTCACGCTTCCGCCCTATTTATGTGATTTGATTGCATGATTGCGTTACGTACAAACCCAACAGTGGTATCAGAGCCTAACTTTGTGCTAATTATCAATTATATAATTTCATGTATGAATTGATGTATGATGGGATCAGATTTTCTGGACAAAAACTGATTTCTGGTGATTCTGCCGACGAACGGTGCAGCTACGCAGCTTCCCAGTTTATCGGCGCAACTGCGCCGGTCTACAAAATTCGGTGTCCCAGGCTTCCTGCGCAGCTGCACAGCAACCCAGTACATTCTTGGCACAGCTGCGCCGGTACCTGGACAGACCCTGAAAATTGATTTTATTTAATTAAGTAAACTGTTTATTTAATTAATGAAGTTTTAAAATAAAGATGTTTATTTTATCTGAAATATGATTTCAGATTGCTAAAATTAAAGGAGTTTAATTTGGATTTATTTTTGATTAAAATAAAAGAGTTTATTTTGTTTCAAAAATAAAATTTAGCAAAACTTTTGTCCAATAAATGACACCGATCTATACATGGAATAGCTTTATAATTCATGAGATGAATGAAAATTTATTGATGCATATGGTGATGTGTATGATAATAAATGGGGTTGATTATGGACTATGACCAATGTGATTGGATTTTATTTTGGATGAATGCTTGAATGAATGGGTTTTATAAAATGGGGTCTGCGTACCTCGTCTTCCCTAGTTTTATTCTTGATGTAAATTCTATCTCCTTCCTATGTACTTTTCCTTGACTGCTGATCAAGGTTTCTATTTAATTATAGTTTATATAATAGAAATAGTTAGAATTATCTTGAAGAAATTGGAGACCAAGGAGCAAGGAACGCCTAAAGACGTATAGAGCCCGTGTTTAAATGTAATAGTTATATTTAAATTTAAATTTTTACACTCCTAGGTTTGACCTTTTGGTTCAGTTGGTGGCTTTAGTGAACCAAACTAGAATAAAAGTCCATAATCAATCCGAGTAGAATATAGTATTCTATATTGCATGCTAAATATTATATATATGCTAACATGCTTCGCATGTTTAATAAAATGATTCGTATTTTATATATATATGTGCATGCGCGCTAAACATGATGAGACAAATAATAACAAACCCCTCAAAGAAATAATATTAAGTCCGAAGCGTTCAAATGATATTTGGAATATCGAACGTCGCCTTCTAGCATGACTAATTAATAGAGTATTAAATATTTAATATGAGCTTGTTGTGCTATTCACAAGGCGAGTATTGAGTATTTAAGATGTTAACAATTGATGCTTATCAAGAAAATTGAATGATCTAGTCTTGTTGTGCTATCCACAAGGACGAATATTTTTCTTTTTTGAATTTATGGAAGTGCTAGGCTGGACTTAACTTAAATCATTTTAGTTCGGATGTGCACACACTTGACCATTATGATTTAAGAGGCAAAATAAAAGGAATTACATGGTGATGTAATTGACAAGAGTTGTCTACCTATTTATTTGTATATCGCTTGTTGTACTATCCACAAGGTTATATACATTTGAAATGGGATCTTTATTCTCACTAGCAAATCTTTAATTAGATGTTGCCGAACTATATAAGTGAGGGTAATATAGTTTGATGAAAATAGTGGGAGATACCAATTTAAAATAAAGACCTAAATTTATTTTGGTATACAAAGTTAATAAAATGAATGTTTGCTAAAAATGTTATCTTTTCACATGCAGAATTTTAAAAATGTCAAAATCACTAATCTCACTACGAAGCATACTTGATGCAAATAAGCTTACCGGGCCGAATTATGAGGACTGGCTAAGAAATCTGAGAATTGTTCCCACTGCTGAAAAGATTTCTTATGTCCTAAATTTAACTATCCCTAGATCTGTTTCGGAAACAGGCTTTGAGGAAGAGATTGTCACTTTCAATAAATGGCAAGATGATGCATCTGTGGCTCAATGCATCATGCTCGCATCCATGAATAACGAGCTTCAGCGTCAGCACGTAAATATGGATGCTCCTGCTATGCTGCTTCACCTCAAGGAGTTGTATGGTGAACAGAGTAGGACTACTAGATATGAGATATTTAAGGAGCTCTTTCGATCTCGGATAACCGAGGGCACTGCCGTCGAGACTCATGTTCTGAAGGTAATCAATTTGATCGAACGCCTTGGACAACTTGGGTTCGTCATGGATGGGGAGTTGAGTCAAGACTTGGTCTTGCAGTCACTCCATGAGACCTTCTCGTAGTTTGTGGTTAATTTTCACATGAATAAGCTAGATGTCAGCTTGCCTGAGCTGCTTAACATGCTGAAAACTGCAGAAGGTCACTTCCCATCCAAGAAGAACCATGTCTTGATGGTGGATTCTTCCAATAAAAGGAAGAGGCCTTCTGAAAAGAAGAAATCCAAGAAGGATAAGGGAAGGGGAAAGAAAAGGAACAAAAGAAACCTGAACCAGCTAAAGGAATGTGCTTTCATTGCAATAAGCCGGGACATTGGAAGAGGAACTGCAAGAAGTTTCTAGCAGAGAAGAAGCTTGGAGAAGCTTCGACTTCCAATCAAGTTTTGTTTATGATTGAAATTAATTTTTCTGAAAGTCATAATTCTACTTGGGTATTGGATACCGGCTGTGGTTCTCACATATGTAATACTGTGCAGGGACTGGTCAGAAGTAAAAAGCTGAACAATGATGAGGTGATCCTACGAGTGGGGAATGGAGCAAAGGTTGCTGCATTAGCTGTAGGAACTTATTATTTTGCAATGCCCTCGGGCAAGACCATTTATCTTAATAATTGTTATTATGTTCCGAATATTATTAAAAACATTATTTCAATTTCTGTATTGGATATGGAAGGATTTGACGTTATTATAAAGAACAATGGTTGTTCTATTTATAAAGAAGATGTTTTATATGGTATTGGAAATTTGCGAAATGGACTTTATATACTTGACTTGCAAGAAAATATATTTCAAATTGAACAAACTAAGAAAAGAAAAAGAGATGATATTAATTATACCTATATGTGGCATTGTAGACTCGGTCATATCAATGAAACAAGATTATCTAAGTTGCATAAGGATGGACACCTAGACCTATTCGATTATGAATCATATCCAACTTGTGAATCTTGTCTCATGGGTAAAATGACTAAATCTCCTTTTAGTGAAAAAGGAGAAAGAGTTACAGAGTTGTTGGCATTGATTCACACAGATGTTTGTGAACCTATGACAACAAGTGCACGGGGAGGGTATTCTTATTTTATTACTTTCACTGATGATCACTCAAGATTTGGATATGTGTATTTGATGAAATACAAATCAGAATCATTTGAAAAGTTCAAAGAGTTCAGAAGTGAAGTAGAGAAACAAACGGGCAAGAGTATTAAGATACTTCGATCAGATCGAGGTGGAGAATACTTAAGCGGCGAGTTTCTCAATTGTCTCAAAGAAAATAGTATAATCTCACAATGGACTCCTCCAGGTACACCACAGTTAAATGGAGTATCTGAAATGAGAAATCGAACACTGTTGGACATGGTTCGATCTATGATGAGTTTTACCGACCTTCCAATTTTCTTCTGGGGATATGCCCTAGAAACGGCTGCATACCTACTTAACAAGGTACCTACCAAATCTGCCCCAAAGACTCCATATGAGATGTGGAAGGGGAGGAAACCAAATCTTAAGCATGTTAAGACTTGGGATTGTCCAGCTTATGTTAAAAAGTTTGAAAATGATAAGCTACAGACTAAATCCTATAAGTGTAGATTTGTGGGATACCCTAAAGAAATTTTAGGATATTATTTCTATCATCCAACTGATCTAAAGGTGTTTATAGCGAAATATGCTGCCTTCTTGGAAAAGGAGTTTATCCATGAAGGGGTTAGTGGGAGTAAGATATATCTTGAAGAAGTTCAAGAACCACAAATTATCACGGATCAAAGTCAGGTACCTGACCAAGTAGAAGAACCTACTATACCACACCCTTTTCGTAAATCTGGAAGAGTACCGAAGATACCTGAGAGGTATGAATTCGTTATGGAGGATGAAGATGAGGTACACATCATGAATGATGATGATCCATTGAATTTTGAACAGGCTATGAGTAATAAAGACTCAGGGAAATGGCTTGAAACCATGAAATCCGAAATGGACTCCATGTATGAAAACAAAGTATGGACTTTGGTTTCACCACCTGAAGGTATTAAGCCTATTGGGTGTAAATGGGTCTTTAAAAGAAAGACGGGAGCGGACGGCAAGGTAGAGACCTATAAGGCCCGACTGGTTGCAAAAGGTTTCAAACAAAGACAAGGAGTTGACTATGATGAAACCTTCTCACCAGTAGCTATGCTCAAGTCCATTAGGATTTTGCTTGTGATTACAGCTTATAACGACTATGAGATCTGGCAGATGGACGTGAAAACGGCCTTCCTCAATGGAAAACTTGAGGAGGATGTGTATATGACACAGCCAGAGGGATTTGTTTCAAAGGTTGGAACAAATCAAGTCTGTAAGCTGCAACGATCCATTTATGGATTGAAGCAAGATTCTAGTAGATGGAACATTCATTTTGTTGGGACAATCAAAGAGTTTGATTTTATCAAAAACGACGATGAACCATGTGTGTACAAGAAGGTTAGTGGGAGCGCAGTTTCATTCCTTGTATTATATGTTGATGATATATTACTGATAGGGAATGACATTCCTATGCTATAATCGATTAAAATCTGGTTATCTAAACACTTCTCCATGAAGGACTTGGGAGAAGCATCCTATATTTTGGGGATAAAGATCTATAGAGATAGATCTAAAAGGATGCTTGGTTTATCCCAAGAAACGTACATTAATGCGATACTAAAGAGGTTTAGCATGAAAGATTCTAAAAGAGGTCTCATGTTGATGAGCCATGGAATACATCTCTCCAAGAAACAGGCCCCAAAGACACCTGAGGAGAGAGACCGTATGAGTAAGATCCCTTATGCTTCTGCAATAGGATCTATCATGTACGGTATGATATGTACTAGACCGGATGTTGCTCATGCACTTAGTGTAACGAGCAGATACCAGTCGAATCCAGGAGAAGAGCACTGGAAGGCAGTGAAGAATATCCTAAAATACTTGAGAAGGACTAAGGATATTTTTCTTGTCTACGGTGGGTCTGAATTAAAACTCGGAGGATTCACGGACTCAAGTTTTCAAACAAACCAATATGACAGTAAATCTGTTTCAGGGTATGTGTTTACCTTGAATGGAGGCGCAGTGAGTTGGAAGAGTTCCAAGCAGCAAACAGTTGCTGATTCAGTGACAGAGGCAGAGTATATAGCTGCAAGTGAAGCTGCAAAGGAAGCTGTTTGGATGAAGAAGTTCATAACTGAACTTGGTGTGGTTCCTAGCATTGGAGAAGCAGTTCCTGTTTACTGTGACAACACAGGAGCAGTTGCACAGGCTAAGGAACCGAGGTCTCATTAGAAATCTAAACACGTGTTGCGGCGATTTCACTTGATCAGGGAGATCATTGAAAGAGGAGACGTCACCTTGGAGCGTGTGGACTCTCAAGACAACATTGCAGATCCATTTACTAAAGCTCTAACACAACAGCAGTTTGATCGTCACTTAGAGAAGATGGGTATGAGATACCATGACGATTGGCTTTAGTGCAAGTGGGAGATTGATAGTAGTGTGCATACAAGCCAATCATGTATGATGATAAAGCACATACTTTGTAAATAATCTTATTTATTTATTAATAAAATATTAATTTAAGGCATTTAATTATCTACATGGTGTTGTTTTTTTTATAATATTTAAATAACCCATAGTTTTAAGAAATGCTTTTAGAATCATGATGAGATCATGCTAATAAGATCTAAATTCTTCGAAAACTTAAAAACTAAAATAGTTCTCAATCGTGGGATTTCTAAAATGGGGATTAGTAAATCCGGATAGATTGGTACATATGTTGCTTGCTCATTGGATGAGGATGACTGATCTCATAGTTATTTGTGTGGAGACACTAAAGCAAGTATGTAGGTGCTTATTGGAGAATAAGTTCACTGAACGTAACTCGCTATGGAATACCTAATGGAGTTTTACTCGCCTGTCAATAGAAATTTCTAATGTGATAGTAGTACAAGTGATCCTTGGACTTGAGATCATCATAGTATCTTGTATATAACAAATCATACTTTGACTTATTCCTTAAGGCCTTTTAAGGTATATATAGGGTATGCTTGGGTATAATGAGTTACATATGGAGATAATGTATGATAAATAAAGAATCTACCACATCTAGTAAAAGAGGAGATATGTCCTATATGATTCGTTAAATGACAACTAGGAATCCTTGGCCAAGGTGGAATGAAATTAGAAAGAGGTTTCTAATTTGCATTATTTGGAGTTGTGTGTTTTCTAATCGAAATACATATGATTAAATAAATTAAGACTTGACAGTAAATTCATGTCTTATATTTAATTGGGACATTGTATGGTGGAAGGATTGAATTGTACGGTAACTATTAACTCACAGGTTCTTTTATGATTAATGGTGAAATCTATATTATTTGAAAAGTCGTTGATCGCTAGGGAGGCTTATCCCTATTGTAGAATAAATATTATTTATTTAAATAGATTATTAGTTTAATTTATTTATTTAAATAAGATTAGAATTGTTCTAATTGATTTATTCATAACCGGTTTAATATGGAGGGCCTAAAGGGTCACACCATAAAAGGAAGAAGAATTATTTAAGAAGAAAATGGCATGATAGTAATAATGCATTAAGTATAATTAATTTAATCTATGATGATAGAATAAATTAAATAGCTTAATGTTTATTATTTAATATTTTAGAAATATTAAATATAAATTAATAAGAGGAGTCTTCTTAATATTATTATTATTATTATTATTTTAATTCTAAAGGAGTTTAGGAATTAATATAATATCAATACTCTCTCTCAATCCTAATAAGATTAGTATATAAATGAATTAAAAGTGTTTAATTAATTAATTAAATAAAACCCTATTCTAATTGGATTAGGAGGGTTAACCTAATATCTATATAAGAGAGTCTTATATCAGAAATAAGGTACGTGAATTTTTTCAAGGGTTGGGAGTACACATATTCTATAGAGATAGAAACAAAGGTTAAGCCAATAACCTATCTTCCTGAGTTTTTCATCTTCCTTGGTGGATCACCGTTAGAGGCCAAACATTTGGGTGGCTGACATTGATCAAGGGAAGGAGCCACTACAGAGGAATCAAATGAATCAAAAGAGTAGAACTTGTACTTGAGGAAGCTTGGATCTTCAAAGGTATAATTCCATGTTTTCTCTTTACTGTTATTGATAACTAGCACAAAGCATGATCATGGTTATGGGTTTGTATAAATTTTTGAAAACCTATGTTTCACGCTTCCGCCCTGTTTGTGTGATTTGATTGCATGATTGCGTTACGTACAAATCCAACAAGCACGCCTTAAACGGACGCTCCGATCAAAAGTTAGAAAGTTTCGAATCAGATCTCGTGTTGCTCGGAGTGCACGTATTTTGAGACTATGAAATGCCACATGTGGGCCCCACCAGGGGAGCCGCACCTCTACCTGCAGCAGCAGCAGGTAGGGTGGAGGTTCCCTAGCCTATATATATGAGGGCACCGCCCTCATTTTAAAAAAAAACGCTTCAAACCTCTGCCTGTTTAGTTTTTTGTCAATTTTCTTATCTTTCAAACCCAAATTTTTCACTCTAACACATAGATATACCCACATACTACCACATATCAGAAAATAACCGGTAGATTCGGACGTTTAAAGCCTACAATTTGGCAAAAAAGCCCGTGTAGCAGTCCATTGTGAGTATTTTTACGATTAGTTAGTCAATAGTACTACTTCGCACTTTTATACACTTGCACGTTAAGTTTCGTTTATAAATATGCCCGGAACTTAGTTCCGTGGCTGTTTTCGTCAATTTTTGGTACATTTTTGTACATAAATGCATTTTCTGGCATTTCTACAACTCGGATTGACCATCTGTCGCTTCCGGCAGCTTTTATATACTTGTATCTTCGTTATTAGCAACTTTGCCGGTCTGGGTTATCTTCCCAGTCCGGGTTTGGCTTTTTTTTTTTGTATATATTTAACTGTATATATATTAATTTTTCAATTCTGTCAAGCCCGAATGTCAAATCTGCTGTAGTTTACTGCTTTTATATATAAATATGCATATAGAAGCAGCCTTCACCACACTGGGTTATCTTCCCAGTCTTGGTTGACTACTTTTCTGTCTACATATATATATATATATATATATTTATATTTCAGTTCGGCCTGGATCATTCTGTGACCTTTTTACTGCTTTTATATATAAATATGCATATATAAGCAGCCTTCACCGCACTGGGTTATCTTCTCAGTCTTGGTTGACTACTTTTCTGTACATTTACATTCCAGTTCGGCCTGGATTATTCTATGGTCTTTTTACTATTTTTGGCATCATTCACCATTACTGGGTTATCTTCACAGTCCTGGTTGACTACGTTTCTATATATATTTATATTTCAGTCCGGGCATAGGCATGAAAACACATTGCCCTCTTTACTGTTTTTCTATATATATATATATATATATTTCAATTCTGTCCAGCCTGGATCATTCTGTGGCTTTTATACACCTTTTATAAATATATATAAATATATATTTTAATTTTTGTCCGGGCACCGGTGTGAAAACCCATCGCCCTTTACAGCTTTCATATATATAATTGTATATATATTGCCTTACTAGCTTTTATTAAATTGTTACTTTAAATATTCATTTTATATGAATCGGCACTGACTTATCTGCGGGCGAACTAGATTTATTTAAATCTCGCCAACTCTAGCTTTCAAACGGTTCAAAATAGGTACAGACGAAATCGGGAAGCTAGAATGGCTGAGATTTATTTAAATCTAGCACTTTTCCTAGTTTCAGTTATACAAGCAATCTCACGGCCCTTAGATCGCTATCTAGTGAGAACGAGATGCTTTGGATTAGCGCTAGCCAGGATTTACTGATGGATCTTTGGCCATTATAGTGTTTGGATATATTTCTGTACAAATTTGAGCTATGCAGGTTTATTGGTCTCCCTATGTGAGCCAAGGAATCGTGGGATTCATGATCAAACAGATCAGAATCTGATTCCCACGATGGACAAACTCCACTTTACAGATATACCCTATCAGTTTTTCTATAAAAATGTACATACAAAAGACCTTAAAACGGTTATCCGAATTTAAGGACTCAACATAGTGAAAATATGGTTTATCGTGTCAGAGTCCCTCCGATGGCTATCATGCCCATGAGGAGACCGACACTTGTATATATGTTGTGGTCGAGGATGCTTCGCAGCCCGACAATCACCATTCAAATTTAGCCTTAAGGCTGAAAAGATAAAATTGAAGTATCAATATGCTTCAATTCCTATGTTAGCGTAAGGGTTTAAAAACCTTCTTTCAAAATATCATTTCAATACTCTTTTCGAAGAAAAGAAGCTTTTGCAAAAATCAAATCAAAGACTTTTTGCAAAATCAAATCAAACCCTTAGTATATAGGTTCAACGATGCATAGACATGCTTTCCATCAAACATAGACCCAATTTTCAAACAACATTCACACACACATTTCAGTTTTTAAGGGAAATATTGAAAAGATGTGGTACCATATTTACACGGGAGTTGTGGGGCCCCTAACACCTTCCCCACACTTAACCAAGCCCCCGAACTCAAAACTTTGTTTTCAAAGATCAAGTTTCGACAATGTCTAGCAATTTGGCCTCTTTCAAATAAAACTCGGTTGAATTGGTACAACCATTTCAAATCTACCAACTGGCGACTCTTAAAATGTTCAAATCGTCGACATGATACATGTTGGCCTTTTCCTAAAAAACCCTTCAAAACCTTTTTCGCAAATAAAAAGAGTAAGGGTAGAGATAACTTAGGAAGAGAGAAAGATCTGGGTTGTGACCCGAACCGGGGATTTTTTCCCGACGTCGACAAGTGGCGACTTTGCTGGGGACAGTAGAGGGATTACGCCGCGTTCAAATCTTTTCAAACATTTCTTTTTCAAAACTACGTATGTGTGAATGCTGCATCTTTATATTGAATGAATGCATAAATGCTGCGTCTTTACAGTGAATGAATGTGAATGACTGCTTTTCTTCTTTTTAGCGCTTCACACCCATATTATTGCTTCGCAAGAATGTCATCATATGCATAACTGTGAGACGCAATGTATGTGAATGTATGTTGTGATTCCTCCTTCGGGGGGCAAAACCCGTCAGTGATAAGTAATGACTCTAGGGACGACTAAGTCTCTGGGGGCTCATGAAAATGCACCACCCAGATTCGCTCTAGTTGAAAGATCGGATTAATTTTCCCTCTAGTAGATTGCGATAATATGGGGACCTTCATGCCCAAAAGCCGCGAGAGTTGCCTAAGATAGGTCAACCTCTAATTAACCAAATCCGAAGGGAAGCTTCTTCATGCCTTCCTCTTTCAATTCAATGTCAAGTTTTCAATTCCAATGTAAATGTCATAATGTACATTCCATGTCTTTTAAATCCTGCCATGCTATCCTGTCATCAAAACAACTGACCTCTATTTTGCAGGATAAGATTTAAAAACCCCAAAATCTGACACATTGCATAACATGTATATGGTTAATGTCTATCAAGACTAAACTACCTATTCGTCTTGTAGGTAAGAATGGTCTCATTACTAGATCAATCTAAAAAGGCACAAAGCCTATCCACCAACATGCCTGAATTAAGTGGCCAACACGAGTCAGATTCCGTATCTCGAAAAGAGTTTGAAGGACTTAAGAATCAAATAGCAGAATTGGCTATCCTCCTAAAAGGACAAAGAAGAAATACTCATGGTCAGACAACGCTCAATCAAACAGAGTCCTCCTCACAGGGTGGTAATTAAAGTGCTGACAAAAAGGGGGAAATATAGATCCTTGAACCTCGATCCAATAAAAGAACCAACAAAACCCCTAAAATCACAAATCTCAGGGAAGATCGGGAAACTAGCGATATCCGAAGGAAAGTCCGACAAATGGAAGAAACCATCTATTCAATAAAAGGAACTGGAAACCTTGGAAATGTCACCTATTCAGATCTCTGCATATCCCAGGGGCTAGATATCCTGACAAATTCCAAGTCCCAGAGTTTGAAAAGCACAATGGGGCAGGCGATCCCTATACGCACTTGAAAGTAGACATTGGCGAACTAGGGTCTTATACTGAAGATGAAAGCCTCAGAATGCAGCTTTTCCAAAAGAGTCTCACTGGAGAGGCTAGGGCATGGTATGCCCGACTTGACAATGCCAAAATTCATAGTTGGGAAGAGTTAGCCCATGCCTTCCTAAATCAGTACAGTTTTCAGTCACAAATAGTACCGGATCGATACCAAGTGACTAAAGTCAAAAAGCAAAGTACTGAGTCTTTTCGAGAGTATGCCCAAAGCTGGAGACGTCTGGCAGCACTGGTCAGCTCGCCTATGACAGAAGCTGAAATGGTGATGACCCTCAAAGACATCCAAGAGGCACCTTACTATGAGAGAATCCTAGCTGGAATAGAAAAGCCATTCTTAGAGATGATCAAACACGGAGAAATGACAGAGATGGGCTTGAAAGCAGGCAAGATTAAAGATCTCACGGCCTTGAAAGTGGTCGCCGAGAATATACAGTCTGGCAACTATACGAGTGATCCTATGAGGATACCCAGGAAAGGAGATGAAGATGTATCCCTCATTGTACAGGGGCAGTTTAGGAGACCCAACCATAGTCCCCTCATCTGGAAGAAGGAATGAAATCTGTCATTCCAACAACAAACCACGTTCAACCAATACCAGGACAGAAAGAGAAAATTTGAAAGAACAGAAAATCGGGTGTTCACTCCACTAGGCGATTCCCTTGAAAACATGTTGGTGATGTTAATAGATCATAAGAAAATTACCGAACTGGCTCCACCTCTGGATCCAAAAAGCAAAAGATACAATCCTAGCCAGATATGTGCTTACCATTCAGGATCTCCAGGACACGACACACAAGATTGTTGGTCATTGAAGCATAAAATCCAAAACCTGTTCGAAAACGGTGATCTTGTGGTCCAACAACCTGACCATCCAAATGTCAACATCAACCTTCTGATGCCGCATGATACGGAGGGAGTAAACATGATTGGGTTAGGAAGCGATGAAATGCATCCAAATTGTAAATACCTACGAAGGATGGAGGAATACCCCCAAAGGAACATAACAATGTCCTAGAACTGGAAAATGCAGAGGCGGGTATGACAGTGATGCAAAAATTAAATACGATCCAACATCAAGTAACTCTGCTGGCTAATCTGGTAGTGCGCCAACATCAAGATACAAGGCAATTTTTCACTCAACTATCATAAAGCCAAGAGAAAAAAAAAGTTATTCAGAATGTAAGCCTATCTCCCTCTAGGATCAGCCAGCTAAATGAAAAAGATCAAAGAATGTTGAGTAGACGAGAAAGGTGGAATGATAAAATTACTAGAAGATCTCGTCAAAGGAAAAATCGTCCGGAGGAATGCGAATTCCCAAATAGGAAATATCAAGCGACATTCCAAACACTGACAAACCCTCGAAATCCTACGGCATCGAAAGTCGGGGAGAGTTGGCGGAGAAGGGTATTCACACTTTTGGGGGACTCGTTGGAAAATGTGTTAGCATTGTTGGTTGCGCAGAGAAAGATTACTGAGTTGCTGCCTCCTACAAAACCCGAGATGAAAAGTTATTATGCCACAAAAATATGTCTCTACCATGTTAACTCACCTGGGCATGTAACTGAGGAATGTTGGTCTCTAAAACATAAAATCCAGGATCTCATTGAAAATGGAGAACTGAAGATAGAAGTCCCTATGATTAGAAAAGGCGAGAGGGAAATAAAGAGCTTAAGATGTTCGCTCGAGACAGGCAGTTCAAAGGAGGTGACGGCTGTAAGCACTAATCCTGGCAGAACACAAGGTGGACTGATCTTAATGCCAAAAGTGACAGAGGAGACAAGAGAGTCCTTTAAGGAAATTCATCCGCCACCATCAAATATCTTGTTGCCCAAAGCCAGCAACCACATTCCTGATTTTACCCTCCTGGATGATGAAGAGGAAATACTGATCCTTCCTAGGGTGGAAAAAGACAAAAAGGAAAGTTCCTTGCGAGAAATACAACAACAGTGCGAGAGTGATTTCATACTCAAATCCTCTTAAGCCTATTAGAAAGGTGAAAGAATAGATAAAGAAAAAAGTGGTGAAGTTTTCAAGGAGGCCAACCCATCGAGGAATCTAGAGTTCATCCCTTTCTGCGACGAGTCCAATTTGAGCCTCTTTAAGGGATATGCTGATTCAGGAGGCGATCAAGTTATGGCCATGATTGAAGATATTCATGACTAGGAGGTAACCTATATCACGAGCCTCGAAGGCAACATAACCACTGACAACTGGACTATCAGGCCTCAGCTAGCCAGGAAGATGTAGATCCAGAGGAAAGTTACGAGTTCTAGGAGATGTTGGGACATTATCACTTTCTTAGCATTATGCCTTTTATTTTCCATGCATGTAGAAAAAAAATCAAATCAAAAAATCCAAAAATCCAAAAATCCAAAAATCCAAAAATTAAACCATTCAGGCAAAGCCTGTCCCTTTACCTGGGAGTATGTAGGCAGCCATTCATGGTACGGTGTGACCCTAAAAAAACCCAATAAAACCAGTTCCAAGAAACTGAAACACTATAAAGCCCAAAAACTATCAAGCCTCCTGGTTAACATGTCCTATTAAGGAAAATCAAAGCTAGTCTATAAACCTGTGGATAAACAGGATAGCAGTGCCCACATAGTATCCCTCTTAGAAGAAAGAGAAGCAGCTGCAAGCTCACGACCCTCAATCTTCATACGAGCAAGAACCTCCACAGCCATCTGCATGGTGTTGCTGTGACCATCTATGAAAGTGCTCATGTATGCCATCAGGCTGTGTGTATATGATCTGAGCGCAGTGCTGTCTGTAATATAAATATCTCGGGTAAATCGATCCTCGTCTCTCTCAACCAATGTTATATCCCGAGTAGCTCGAGCCTCGTCTCTAGTAGCAAAAGCTGTGTCTCTGCTAGAACGGGCTGTCAACGTCAATGCTCTAGCTTGATCTTTCTCAAGTCATCCGAGCTAGTGAATTAGCAATAGCTGGATCTGTCCTGGCAGGGATACTTGAAGGATCACCGACTAAAGATGATGTCAAACCAACAAATGAATCATCCTCGGTGGGAGAATCAAGATCCTCCATAGGCTCCTCCTCATCTGAATCAATATTCGAAGCCAACTGGACAGCCACAACCAATGAAATATCATACTCCAGCTATGCTGAATACTCTGGAGAATGATCTGGATGGCTAGTAGAGAAATCAGCACTCTCCCTGTGAGTCCAACACTCGTAAATCCTGATCGGGTCAGCTGGTGACAAAGATGAAGCTGATACCCGCTGTTCCATAGCTCCCTCAAACGGGTGGAGATTCTGAAACTGATCAAACTGACCCATGAATGCCAACCAAATGTAGGTGTTCACCCCTCTCAAACTCGTTAGGGGCAAATAATCCATGCCAACTTCATGAGTGATGAAGCTGTAGGGGGAGTTAAGCCCTGAGCATGGCAAGATCGAAAAGGGATGTTCGATCTCCAATAGAAAGGCTGACTATGTCGCTACATCTGAACACTCCGCTGGCTGGAAGGAGTAAGATATGGATATCTCATGAGTAAAGCAGTACCCATGATGTCTGAAAGTGCCGATGGGACTCAAGCGTGTCATGAACCACACATACAGCAGAACGGCGCTGCCTCTAAAAAATCCCCCTGGATGGGTACTGCAGAAAGTAGCCGACCTCAGAGTGTCGGCTAATATCATTTGTAAAATTGTACAACCCTATCGGAGGGCACGAACCACTACCATCAAGTCATTATCTAAGTGGTCCATATACAGGGGCATTTATAGATAAGCAGTGATGCACATCAACAGAACATCCACTCGTGTAAACTGCCACTCATCTGCCAGAATAATAAAATCCCCAAAGAATCACTCATAACTGTCCAACCTACCAAAGTGATCAATCAAAAAGTCCATGGACATTACATGTCCGATAGTAACCTCCTCAGTGACGACTCTGCATCTCAGATTGGTCACTGTCATGAACTGTCTTCTAATGTCACTAATGCCTGTCCTGGCACATGGCAGATCTAATGTCAAACCCGTGAGGCTATCATACTTCTCCAGCATAGAAGTAAACTCATGAAGGCCAAACCTGAAAAGCTTACATCCAAGAAAAACCCTCAGAGTTAGCGACCCGTGTTGAGAGGACTCAATGGCACCTCAATGTGGTTCCATCAAATCTAGAGCAAGTCTTGAAAGGAAGAAGCATCGATAAATCATTACGACCAGTCACAGGGATGAAATGCTAATCATCGTAAGATGCACCCTGTCAGCAACTCATCACTCCTGATGTGCGAGAAGACTTGATCTCCTTTAACCCACAGAAGCACATGGACTACCGTCATGGCAAAGTTTATTTCATACCCGACGACATGTTCCCAGAGCAAAAGGCCACGGATTAAACCTCACAAGATCAAACCAAATCCGGTTAAAGCCATCACACTACCAGCCAAGCTGAGCTCTTAGGTCCAATTCATTAGAGTTCGAAGGCATCTCGACATCAATCATTAAAGTTGAAACAACAACACAGCGATATATCAACCATAATCATCAGCAAGGACCTTCGAAGAGCTGACACCCTTAATCTGAAACCTTTCTCAAATCAGAAGAAAGGTCATCAAAGCCAATTGCTCCTACAAATAAAAAACAATGATTGGGGCATCCAAACATCAAGGCCCATATCCACTACATGTCCACCATGTGGGTTATGAGGTAAAAAACTCTTTCGATCGTGGCGCCCTATCAGCCCATTTGTCAAACATATAACAAAGCAATCATCCCAGATGACAAGCAAGACTTGGGTAATTTTAGAATCAACGACAACCCGATGTTGGGACCCTTACAATAAGATTGGACCAATTTTGAAAATTGTGACAACTCACCACTGGGGCATTTATCAACCATCCAATGAAATGCACCAGTCGGCACAATCATCATGGTCTATCATCATCAAAGCTTCCATTATTGGTGATCCGGTATGATCAATCTGTCTTTTCCAATCATAATTTTCTTAAAATAATGCGATCCACTGATAAGGTACGACTCTCTCATCTATTTATGTGCTTTTAATTACCAGTCACATACAGTAGCGATAATATACGTGATAAGTATAGACAAGTCTTGCATTAGAATATCAGAAAAAAAGGGGAAGAATTTTTTTGCTTAACTTGTTATGAATTGGATTAATTTTGATAAGCGTCCGTGGAGCAAGAATCACGGGAATGATTAGAGAATTAAGAAAATTCAACCTTTTGATTATGCACGGCACGACATCCCAGTTCAAAGTGTTTTTAGAGCAAACTTGACCTCATATGCATGTATGCACTTTGCGATTGACCTGACTCTTAGTTGTGGGATATGAACTATGGCAACAGGGATGACAATTAGTAGCCAGCCTAATGTCTCAAATCATGGTTTGGGTTACTCGAATTATTAAGCCTGAAGGGTGTCTTTACTCCTGGTGCCCTAAAGCCATCTGATTTGGGAGCCACTGGCCCAACGCTCGTTACATGGGTAACTCAGTGCCTAAGAAAATGAGCATTACAAGAAGAAGAAGTCAAAACTGGAGCAGATTTGAATCGTGGCCTAGGTTACTCGAGTAATTAAGCCCGAGGGGTGTCTCTACACCTGGTGCTCTGAAGCCATCTGGTTTGGGAGTCACCGGCCTAACACTCGCTATACGGGTAATTTAGAGCCTAAGAAATGAATCTTATACAAGCTCAGGCGAGGATCAAAAAGAGTAGACCGCCTGACTTGTCTCAAAGTGTGGTCTTTGTTACTCGAGCCATAAAACCTGAAGCGGTGTCTTAACACCTAGTGCCCTAAAACCATCTGGTTTAGGAGTCATTGGTCCAAAACTCGTTACATGGGTAACTCTGAAAAGCCTAAGAAAACGAGACAAAGTTAAGCGAGAAAAATAGAAAAATTTTGCAAGATAAAAATGAGATCATCTAAAGTCATAGAAGAGAAACCCCTGCTAAGGGTTACGTCATTCATAGTGCACATGGCATATGATGTTTAATTTTGTGAAGCAGTGTTTAGAGCGAAGATGAGGTGTCTCTGATGAAGGGAGATAAGTCTTTTGAATCTAATCTTACCCATGAAAAATAACCATGGACGCTTAAAATTTTTCCAGCGATTTCATAACTTGTCAAATGAAAATTTTGATTTCCTTAGAAAAAATTCATTTTCATACTCCCTTTCAAGATCTTTAGCAATAAGATAAGAGCGCTGTTGTCCCCGAATGGGTATGACAATTACGCGCAAGCATACGCAGTTAACAATTAATAAAGTGTAAGTACAAATATCGTTCCCACGGAGAATTAACAGATAAAGGGTCACCAAACCACTAGCACGTAATCATCTCAGTCATATTTAAACGAGCGGTAAAGAGTTTGAATTAAAAACTAATTACACTAGACAAGTAATTAAACTTAAACTACTTAATCCTAGAGTAAAATCAGATAATAAAGGCACGAGACTCCAATTTCCCTAATGATTCATCTAGATCAATAAACTTTCAATTAGGTCAAATTAATCATCAAAGTTTGCTAGCCGAGAAGACGAAAGTGAGAGAAGGCCATCTTTCGATGCACTTACTCCATATCACATGCAATCCACAGATGATAGAATGCACATGAACACCCACATTATCTAAACCCCTATATATCTATGTGATTTACAAATAATTAGGGTTTAAGGTCAAGTTCTCATTTGACTACGGGCGGCGCTTCGGTATATGTCTATTCTAAGCTCAAATCATACATTCAACATCATGTGAACATACAATCGTCCGCCACTACGATTAGATCTAAACCTATATTTCATCTTTCAAGTCCATATGGGTTATCATAGTAATTGGTCGCGAATCAATTAAGCAATGAAAGCACGAATCGTAATAGACAATCACATAATAAGCAATAAGACTATCATGGAAGGAAATCAATATCAACTACTCAAAAGGTTCCATTGGAATCTCAAAATATAACTTAAGTCATAACTGACTCAAATATACCATTCACAAGTTTGATAAGCATCAAGAGATTACAAAAATAGAATAAGAGAAAATAAAGATACAGAGTGCAAATCTGATTTCTCAAGCTCCAAGAGAATCTTCAATACAAACCACTTGTTTCAACCATCAAGTCTAATAAAACTCTAGAAAACTAACTACTAAACTAGCACTAATCTACTCCTAGTCTATACAAGGAAAATGAAAAGAGAAGAAAAGAGAAATGCTAAGTTAGGGCTTGAGCTCCCAAAGGGAGGATATGTTAAATGTAAGCCAAATGAGCCCTTTTATCCCTCTCCCAGTCGAGTCTGCCTTGCTGCCCAACAAAATTCGATCAGTATATTAAATGAAAGTCAAACAGCATGATGAAGACCGGCGCAGCTGCACAGGTCATAGGCGTGAAGCCGGTGCAGCTGCGTAGGGACCAGATCCTGGATTTTTGCTTTTTTTCTGCTGCATTGTCCCTGCGTTGATTCATGCTGCTCCATACTCCTTGCCAATAATCTAGTGCCATTGTTTTGTTCCCTCTTTGCGCTGCCCATCCTCATGCCATAGCCTTGTTCATTGTGCTTTGTCCCGATTTGGCACTTTTTCATCCTTTAAAGCTCAAAATGCACCACGAGAGTTCCAAATATAGAAATCTACAAAAGAAAGCAAAAATGCATAAAAAACTATTATAACACATGAGTTTAAGCAACAATAGAAACCAGTTGATATCTAAATAAGTGGTTATAAAACCACTTATCAAATACCCCCAAACTTAAACGTTGCTTGTCCTCAAGTAACACAAACAAAACAAAACACAGATGCAATGCAAGAAACTATAATGTACGCAACCTACACTAGCATGAAAGTGAATCTAGGTCTCAGTCAAAATTTATATTTAAATGCAATCCCTCAGAAAAATCACAGGCAATCTAAACTGAGAAGCTACCCAAGATAAGATCAAAAGCATAACCCTGCAAATCCAAATCTGTCAGCACTGATGTTTGTGCGTTGTGTGCCTAGCAACCATTAAACATGCTTTGAACAAATATATCACATACTATACTTCTTAGGGGGAAAAACCAATTTCAACTCAAGAAAAGCAGTAAATCAGATAATTTCCAACTAAGACCATGTATTACTAAAGTTAAGAGTCAACAGGGGATTTATTATTTTTTTAGTTACTCACGAGGGCGTATTCGCACTTTCCCGTGTACACATTCGACCGTGCAATGCCTAGTCCTCTTAGGCTTTTCAATGATATCCGTGTAGCGAGCTTTCGACCAACGACTCCCAGACCAGACGGCCTTAGGGCACTGGGTGTAGAGACACCGCTAGGGCTTACTTTCTCAAATATTAAAGGCCACAGAACTCGACGTAGCCGAAGTGTTTATTCACACTTATTTTTCTTTTTCTATTGTTTTTCTATGCCTTTTCTTTTCTTTTTCATAGGGGAGTGCGTCTTACACTCCAACTCCCCACTTAGCATGCATACCCCCTTTTTCCCCCAAACTTAAGCTTTTTACAGTCTAGTTATTATTATTAGATTACTGAAACTCTTTTATTAAAATACAGATTTTTCACCAGAAGATAAGTATGTCAACATTTAAACTTAGCATGTCATGATGGCTACTCTAAAGTGCTATCCGATTACACAGTATCTGACGGATAAGGAGTTACATATATGACTTCATAATCAAGCTTAAGTCTCAAATCAGTTCAAAAATGAATAAAACTCATTTTTCATCATAGGCCAACAATTACAAACCAACATAAACTGGATTTATGCAAAATGTCATGAAAAATGTCCTAACACAGTGAACTAAAACAAAACAAAAATTTTAAAATTTTGACAAATTTTAACAAAATATGCAAAATACGACCTAACATGCATTATATGAACTAAGCAAAATGTAATATGGAATGAACTAAGCTACATGCAAAATAAACCCCTAATACCACCAAACTTAAATTATTCAATGTCCTCATTGAAGGGTAAAAGGGTAAAAAAGAACTCCCCTAGTCAGCCTCATCGTTGTCGCCCTCCTCCTCAGTCTGCTCTGGAGGTGTGTTTGGAGGGGGGTACTGACTGCCTGTGCCGAAAGTAGGGAACTCAGCATGCACGCCCAACATCCCGAATGCTCGAGATAGAGACTGAGAGAACTCTAATATGTAGGTCTAAAAGTCTGTGTACGTGGTATCCATCCGCCTCCTCAGCTGTCTAATCTCTCTCTGCTGACTAGTGTACTCAGCGGGAGTCGGCCCTGCCGCTTGTCGAGCCTGCACTAGAGCCTCTTCTTCTTCTTCTTCTTCATCCTTATCCGAATCTCCAGCAATAAATCCCAGCCCTCTAGGGTGAGACTCCTCCCTCTCCCAAATGGTGTACTGCTGGACAGCTGTATGGTCTATATCGCGTATCGGGCGCAGCAGCTCTTCATTATCCCATACCACTCCAACAGCAAAACATAGACGTGTAATAACAGAGGCGTGAGGGATCCCTTTTGGTGTGCTTCCCCTCATGAACCTCAGCATGGATTGATTGATAATATGTTCTATGTCAATCCTCTTATTCTTGATAATGCCATAAAGGAGGGTGGCACTCTCAGTAGTGACCTCCGCGTGATGGCTAGAGGGGAGAATGCTCGCATAAATGAAGCTGTACCAAGCCTTGGCGTAGCGACTCAAGGCAGTCTGCGGGAAGCCAATTTTTCTGTCTGTGCCTGAGTATGTAGTCCACTTCGTCCCTGGCTTGCACATTTCTTTGATGAGTAGATCCAGGTCAGTCTCCATCCGCTGGGACTCTGCCCAATTCGTTGGGCCAGAAGGAAGAGTGTCCAGTTTGAATATCTCGTTGATTGCCTCCTTTGTATAAGGCACCTTCTTCCCCCGCACGTATGAGATCCCATTTTGCGTCTCGTGGGCATTAGCATAAAATTCTTTCATCAGGGGTATAGGAGCTGACAGCGGTGTCGCCACAACTAATGCCCATCCATACTCTATTATCTGCCTCTTTATAAGCCCATCATTGTTTCCCGGTTTCAGTCCTCTCTCCTTCACACAAGTTTTCTTATCCAAAACATTTATGAAGTAACGCTGAGCAGTCAAGTCCACAAATCTAAATGCGTCAAGAGCCTTATGGGAACTACCTGGGCCACGATCACTGCTCGAAGGAGGAGAAGGAGGAGATGGGGTTCGAATTCGTTTAGGCATGATAAAAATGAGCTTTGATTCCTCTGAAATCTGCAAGAAACAAATAAACCCAACTGCAAGCAATCTACCCCCTCTGCCAAAATTCTATCCCAGACCTCTGTCAGAACTTGTATCAGACAGTTGGCGATCAACCCTACTGTCTTTAACAATTGCAAATCTTCACTGTCTGGAATTCTCACTGCACTCCCTCTTGCTTTGAACAACAGCCTACAGCCCTCTTTTGTCACAATTAACCAATAAACCCAAGCTTTCTATATTTCCTTCAATTCTGCCAAAAGAGCCCCCAAATTTCTGTCTGAACTTTTATCAAATAGGTGGAGTTCACCCTCTGACTGGTTTGAAGAAAAAGCTACACCTTAAGGTAGTTTCCAATGCTCTGATTAGATGATGATGAACACACCTAAACAATTGAACAAGGACAAAAGAATGAATACAAACCCGAACGGAGAAACAACACTTAATGCTCACTCACTGTCATGCTTGCTCGGAATGGAACAGGTGAGGGGAGGGTGACCATAATCAGTAAGGTTTCGGTATGAATGGAATAGGGTTATGAATGTGTTGGGATATGTATGTGAAATTCGGATGATCTAGGTTTTTGGCTAGGAGAGGATCGAGTGAGGGAGAGAAATATAAAAGTTCGGAGGTTATAGAATGCAGAGGGGAGGTTTCGGTATAGGGTCTGTGTGAATATAGGATGCCGAAAGTTTTAATTAAGTGGGGAAGAAAATAAAATGGGCCGGTTTTATTTTAAAAACTGGGAAGGGTGCCCGGCACAGATGCGCAGGGACAAGAAGGAATATCGGTGCAGCTACGCAGCTTGAGGAATCTAGATTCTGGCCTAGAAATCAGAGCTGGCGCGCGGATGGTCAGGCATGTCTTGGCATCGGCGCGCCAAGAATCAAAATTTTCACTTGCATTGGATTTTCATAGCTTCTCTGGTGCAATTGACCATGGGCTTTCTACCAAATGCAAAGATATAACCTGACAAATACAAAAAGTATTAAGTTACTACTTTACCAAAAATTTATTATAAGCTATTTACAACTATTAACTATTAAGGAGCGAATTAACATAAAGGGAGAAAATTAAACATAGAGGGGGAAAAACATAGGCATGTTAAGTCCCAAAAAAAAATCTTATATGTGCACATAAGTGACAAGTTTATTACCAATAATATGTCCAATCAGCAACTATCGTCTCAAAAATATATGCAACATGTAAGTGCATCGAAAATATGTCCATTAAATGTTTAATTCCCAAAAATAGATGCATCACTGCCTTAGCACAAAAATGAAGGCACTGAGCTTCTAACTCCAAAATTCATTTTGCACTAAAAATTAAACTACTAAGAATTAAACTGGGGGAAAAAATAGAGATAAACAGGTAGAATTAAATAAGTAGAGAGAGAGAAATTTGATGGGGTGCCTCCCATAGAGCGCTTGGTTTATAGTCCGTTAGCTAGACTATGTCTGTGACACCGCTATCCGATTCCCCGACTATATTTGAGAAACCCTCCATCCATTGAAATTGTCGTGTGAGCTTGGAGGCTTCCCAACAGGAGAGGCTTCAGATTTAAACTACTTAGCATATGATGTGTATAAGAATTCCCCGTTCTGAAGGTTGGGGAGCTAGGCACTGCTTCCGTTGTGCTTGTGAAATGATTAGGGCATTGAGGTTCACCCAACACAACGGATTCTTCTTCTATTCTCTCTTCTTCTGACCACCATGGTTTCAAGAATAAGGACTCTCTCATATCCTCGAGATCCGTATCTGTGATGTGACTTCCAAGGGGGCAAGAGTGTACAAACTTCACTGGCGTCTCAAACTTCAGCGGAGAAGGCTCTTGGGGTATTGTCACGGTTGGTTCATACTTTTCCACATCCCCAATTGTCTCCTCTAATTCCATTGCCTTCAGCTCGTCTAGTTGCAAGTGCACTTCCGGCTCTTCATCAGTTTCTGCATCCATATCATAGCACCAAGTCTCTTGAGAGCCTTTGCTCACGGCTTCAAACATTTGAGGCATTGGACTTTGAAGATCTTGAGCTTCGGTCCCTTGCTCAATCACCTCCTCATTCTTTAAAGCCATGCTGATTTGCTCCGCCCAATTCTGAATATTCTCAATCAACTTCGCTTGCTCAATAAAGATCTCCTTTGTTGATGCTATGGAATTTCCCCACAAACTTTCCAATCTTTTCTTTTCGGTTTCAGCATCGGAATCTCTGTACTGAAGCTCATTGGTAGGAGTATTGTTGATTAGGGCCATTTGGTTTTGAAAATTCTGGTTTGATAGCTCTTGTCTCCTAAGCATCTCCTCTTGGTTCGCTAAACTCCTATACAGGACTTCCTTTAGTAACTGTTCTTCTTGTAAACACGGAGATTGATATGTAGGGTCTGGTGCATAAATTGGACTGTGCTCGCAGTATTGGTCTTGGTAATAGCTTGCTGAAAAGTTTGGGTGATACCCCCAATCTTGTTGATAATTGGAATATGCTTCATTGTAGGAGTACTCACCCCCATACTGCTCTTGTCCATAACTGATGGGATCCTGATGGCTCGTGTAGGTTCCAGCACCATAGTCATAAGTCGCTGCCGTCTCTCGATTCAGTTGGGCTGAAACAGTATCCAACTTCCTTGAGAGAACTTCTAGCTGTGCTGAAAGAGTAGCAATTGGGTCGACGCCATCATTCCCTACTTCCCTTGGTTGCTCTTTCCTTGTGTAACACCATGGATAGAAATTTAGATCCATTGTACCTGAAAAGAGAATATAGGAAGAGAATTAAACAAAAATAAAATGTTTAAATTAAGACTAATTTGATTGAAACTAATGTTGGCAAATAGTTATCCAATTAAATCCCCGGTAATGGGGCCAAAAACTTGTTGTCTCTGAATGGGTATGACAATTACGCGCAAGTATACGCGGTCAACAAGTAATAAAGTGTAAGTATAGATATCGTTCCCATGGAGAATTAACAGATAAAGGGTCACCAAACCACTAGCACGTAATCATCTCAGTCTTATTTAAACGAGCGGTAAATAGTTTGAATTAAAAACTAATTAAACTAGACAAGTAATTAAACTTAAACTACTTAATCCTAGAGTAAAATCAGATAATAAAGCCATGAGACTCCAATTCACCTAATGATTCATCTAGATCAATAAACTTTCAATTAGGTCAAATTAATCATCAAAGTTTGCTAGCCGAGAACACGAAAGTGAGAGAAGGCCATCTTTCGATGCACCTACTCCATATCATATGCAATCCACATATGATAGAACATATATGAACACCCACATTATCTAAACCCCTATATGTCTATGTGATTTACAAATAATTAGGGTTTAAGATCAAGTTCTCATTTGACTACGGGCGACGCTTCGGTATATGTCTATCCTAAGCACAAATCATACATTCAACGTCATGTGAACATACAATCGCCAGCCACTACGGTTAGATCTAAACCTACATTTTATTTTTCAAGTCTATATGGGTTATCACAGTAATTGGTCGCGAATCAATTAAGCAATGAAAGCACGAATGGTAATAGACAATCACACAACAAGCAATAAGACCATCATGGAAGGAAATCAATATCAACTACTCAAAAGGTTCCATTGGAATCTCAAAATATAACTTAAGTCATAAATGACTCAAATATACCATTCACAAGTTTGATAAGCATCAAGAGATTATAAAAATAGAATAAGAGCAAATTAGGATATAGAGTGCAAATCTGATTTCTCAAGCTCCAAGAGAATCTTCAATACAAACCACTTGTTTCAACCATCAAGTCTAATAAAACTCTAGAAAACTAACTACTATAAACTAGCACTAATCTACTCCTAAGGAAAATAAAAAGAGAAGAAAAGAGAAATGCTAAGTTAGGGCTTGAGCTCCCAAAGGGAGGATATGTCAAATGTAAGCCAAATGAGCCCTTATATCCCTCTCCCAGCCGAGTCTGCCTTGCTGCCCAACAAAATTCGATCATCATGTTAAATAAAAGTCAAACAACATGATGAAGACCGGCGCAGCTGCACAGGTCATAGGCGTGAAGCCGGCGTTGCTGCGCAGGGACCAGATCCTGGATTTTTGCTTCTTTTCTGCTGCATTGTCCCTGCGTTGATTTATGCTGCTCCATACTCCTTGCCAATAATCTAGTGCCATTGCTTTGTTCCCTCTTTACTCTGCCCATCCTCATGCCATAGCCTTGTTTATTGTGCTTTGTCCCGATTTGGCACTTTTTCATCCTTTAAAGCTCAAAATGCACCACGAGAGTTCCAAATATAGAAATCTACAAAAGAAAGCAAAAATGCATGAAAAACTATTATAACACATGAGTTTAAGCAACAATAGAAGCGAGTTGATATCTAAATAAGTGGTTATAGAACCACTTATCAAGTGCCTTGAATACAAGCATGCAATTTCATAAACTTTAACTTCAAATACCTCACAAGATCATAATAATCCCGATGGCCCGAGCCATCTAGATTTTGGGCACATTTTGTTATTTGTCTAATGTGAAGGATATTGCTCACTCAGGATATGGTCAACAAAGCAAGTTTCTTCTGTGAACCCCAGTAACAACCTGCGAAAGGGCTGGAGCATTGTCGATTCCAAGAAATGGAAAGGATTTACGGCGAGACCAAGTTCCTCATCAAAACAAAAGGGAGAATTCTTGAGAGAAATCAAGGCGACATAAGCTGTCCCTACAAAAGAAAGAAAATTCTCAAGAGAGTCCTTAACTCGGGGAAAAAAGATGCCCGATGATAAAAGGTCTGGCAAATGAAATATACAGCATTAAACATGTCAACATGCGCCAAGTCCTCACAAGTCGAGGCCTCTACATCGAAATTCAAATCTGTGCACTGAAAGAACGGGCTATATCCTATGGGACGTCAATAACACCCAGGTTATCAGCCCAGCCAGCATCTAACCCAGCAAGGTCACAAGTAAAGAGCTTGCCTTTTTTCACACTTAATGTGCAAATCATTGGCGTCAATCCAGCGTAGCATCGAAGAAGGATCCGGTGATGTAGGCCGTGGAACACTACTTTAGCAAAGATATCAGGATATCTCCTAATAAAGCCATCAGTGTTTGGACCTCCAGAGGGACTAGTACCAGATCCAGATCTGCAAAAATAGCAGCCTCAACTGGATCCCCACCAAAGACGAAATATAAAAGAGGAACATCCGAATCTGCTCTGTGAATGACAAAAGGAGCCATACGGGAGTTAGAGCTGCTATGCCTATCAAAATCCATGCCTGAAAAGAAACTCCAAACCACCTCAGAAAGGGTGAGGTATGGTTCTACATCAATTCAATTAAGCATATGCATCAACCTAGGATAAATTAAGATCATCATATCATGTCTGGTCTGCACATGTGCAACAAGCGCTACATCAATGCACATCTCCTTTAAAAAGTTAGGCATACATACTAAATAGAGTTAAAAATGCATACACATTAAATACGCAAACTCGATGAGAAAGTTTGCTATCGTTCGAGTAGGCATCGGGACAATCCAGTGATCAACCATTATCCCTACCATCAGGGCAGGCACTGTTGCAAACTACAGGTGTAAGTTATCATCATGATAGGCATCGGGACCACCCACTGAGGTAACTCGAAAAAAGAGATATATTCCCAGCAGAGGATCCTTCAGAAATATACAACGGCATCAGCCCAGAGAAAATCGGCCCCTTAATAGTATCGACAGATTGGGGAAACCATTAGTCTTAAAACCAAGGTAACAACAAAAGCTATCATAAAGGACGTCATCCCCAGCAGAAATATGGGAAACATTTCAATTTATCCTCGTCAAACAAGCATCGGCAACACCGATGGAAATCAAACCGTTGGAGTCAACACCAGCATAGACATCAGCAGCACTGGTGAAAGTCAACCGTTGAGATCAGCCCCAACACAGGCATCATCCATAACAGGTAAAGGTAAGTGATTTTCGATGCGATTTGCGATGCGATATGCAATTTGCGAAGTGCGAAATGCGATCTGCAAAAACAGTTTAACATTCATTGTATTACCATTTGCATCATTAATATCTTATCATATTTCAAGTGTCTAGAAATCTTTATATGTTCATTCCATTGCATTACATACACATGAGGTCAAAATCGTCTTCTTAGCCCCGATCACCAATATCGGGATGTCAACTCAACCCCGGTCACCAATACAGGGATAACCACAGCCCCGATCACCAATATAAAGACATCAACTCAACCCCGATCACCAATATAGGGACAACCACATCCCCGATCACCAATATTGGGATGTCAATTCAACCCCGGTCACCAATACTGGGACAACCACAGCCCCGATCACCAATATCGGGATGTCAACTCAACCTCGGTCACCAATACAGGGACAACCACAACCCCGATCACCAATATCGGGATGTTAACTCAACCCCAGTCACCAATACCGGGACAACCACGTCCCCGTCTCAATACCAGGCCATCAGTTCAACCCCGATTTCAATACTGGGCCATCAGTTCAACCCCAGTCTCAATACTAGGCCATTAATTCAACCCCGATCTCAATACCGGGCCATCAGTTCAACCCCGGTCTCAATACTGGGCCATTAGTTCAACCCGAGTCTCAATATCGGGCCGTCAGGTTGACCCCGATCTCAATACTGGGCCATCATATCAACCCTGATCTTAATACCAGAATATGAATTCAGCCTTGGTCACAACCCGGGACGTACAGTTAAGCCCCATTCACAACCTAGAGATCCAGTTTAGTCCCAAAGATAACCCTGGGAAGCCAATTTAACTTTCAGAGACAAACCTGAAGCATCATATCATCCTTGGAGTCTTCCTTGGAAGCCAAGTCAACCTCGGAGATGACCCTGAGGACAACTAGAATCGGTTGGGATCCAAACCTCGGAAATAACCCCTGGAAATCAGTCGAAGACCATATCAGCACTAAAGGCAATCTCGGGAGGGGCAAAATGGTCATTTTACCAACTTGAAGACAATTCAATCAAACTCAAGCCGAATTAATGCCACCAAGGTCAGAAAGAACCATAACGGTGATCCCGAGTGAAAACAGCGCAAGACAGCTCGACGGACAAACTGTGGGAAAATGAAGATCTGATTATGAACCCATCTTTTTAGACTTGAAAAGGGTTAAATCCTATGTCATTGCAACACTCTCGGGGATGGCTTTCCGGAAAGGTATAGCACGCCTCAAACGGACGCTCCGATCAAAAGTTAGAAAGTTTCGAATCAGACCTCGCGTTGCTCAGAGTGCACGTACTTTGAGACTATGGAAAGCGACATGTGGGCCCCACCAGGGGAGCCGCACCTTTACCTATGATAGCAGTAGGTAGGGTGGAGGCTCCCTGGCCTATATATATGAGGACACCTTCTCTCATTTAAAAAAAAGAAAAAACGCTTCGAACCTCTGCCCGTTTGGTTTTCTGTCTAATTTCGTATCTTCCAAACCCAAATTTTTTCACTCTAACACATAGATATACCCAAATACTACCACATATCAGAAAATAACCGGTATATTCGGAAGTTTAAAGCCTATAATTTGGCAAAAAGCCCGTATAGCAGTCCATTGTGAGTATTTTTATGATCAGCAAGTTAATACTACTACTTCACACATTTATACACTTGCACGTTATGTTTCATTTTCTAAATATGCCCAGAACTCAGTTTCGTGGCCGTTTTCGTCAACTTTTGGTATATTTTTGTACATAAACGCATTTTCTGGCATTTTTACAACTCGGATTGACGATCCGTGGCTTCCGACAGCTTTTATATACTTGTATCTTTCCAGTCCGGGTTTGGCTTTTTTTATATATATTTAACTGTATATATACTAACTTTTCATTTTTGTCAAGCCTTGATGTCAAATCTGCGGTAGTTTACTTCTTTTATATATAAATATGCATATATAAGTAGCCTTCACCACACTAGGTTATCTTCCCAGTCTTGGTTGACTACTTTTCTGTCTATATATATATATATATATATATTTATATTTCAGTTTGGCTTGGATCATTCTGTGGCTTTTTTTACTGCTTTTATATATAAATATGCATATATAAGCAGCCTTCATCACAATGGGTTATCTTCCCAGTGTTGGTTGACTACTTTTCTGTACATTTATATTCCAGTTCGGCCTGAATTATTCTGTGGCCTTTTTACTATTTTTGGCATCATTCACTATTATTGGGCTATCTTCCCAGCCCTAGTTGACTATGTTTCTATATATAGTTATATTTCAGTCCGGGCACAAGCGTGAAAACCCATCTCCTTTTTTATTATTTTTCTATATATATATATTTCAATTCTGTTCAGCTTGGATCATTTCGTGGCTTTTATACAACTTTTATAAATATATATATATATATATATATATATATATATATATATATATATATTTCAAATCTAATCCGGGCACCGGTGTGAAAACCTATCGCCCTTTACAGCTTTCATATATATAATTGTATATATATTACCTTACTCGCTTTTATTAAAATGTTGCTTTAAATATTTTTTTATATGAATCGACACTGACTTATCTGCGGGAGAACTAGATTTATTTAAATCTCGCCAACTCTAGCTTTCAAACGGTTCAAAATAGGTACAGACGGAACCGGGAAGCTTGAATGACTGAGATTTATTTAAATCTAGCACTTTTCCTAGTTTCAGTTATACAAGCAATCTCGCGGCCCTTAGACCGTTATCTAGTGGGAACGAGACGCTTTGGATTAGCGCTAACCAGGATTTACAGATGGATCGTTGGCCATTAAAGCGTTTGGATATATTTCTGTACAAATTTGAGTTGTGCAGGTTTTTTGGCCTCCATATGTGAGCCTAGGAATTGTGGGATTCATGATCAAACAAATCAGAATCTGATTCCCACGATGGACAAACTCCACTTTACAGATGTACCTTGTCAGTTTTTCTGTAAAAATGTACATACAAAAGACCTTAAAAAGGTTATCCGGATTTAAGGTCTAAACATAGTGAAAATATGGTTTGCCATGTCAGAGTCCCTCCGATGGCTATCATGCGCATGAGAAGACCGACACTTGTATATATGTTGTGGTCGAGGATGCTTCGCAGCCCGACAATCACCATTCAAATTGAGCCTTAAGGTTGAAAAGATAAAATTGAAGTATCAATATGCTTCAATTCCTATGTTAGCGTAAGGGTTTGAAAACCTTCTTTCAAAATATCATTTCAATACTCTTTTCGAAGAAAAAAAGCTTTTGCAAAAATCAAATCAAACACTTTTGCAAATCAAATCAAAGACTTTTTGCAAAATCAAATCAAACCCTTTGTACATAGGTTCAACGATGCATAGACATGATTTCCATCAAACGTAGGCCTAATTTTCAAACAGCATTCACACACACATTTTAATTTTTAAGAAAAATATTAAAAAGATGTGGTACCGTGTTTGCACGGGAGTTGTGAGGCCCCTAACACCTTCCCCACACTTAACTAAGCCCCCGAACTCAAAACTTGGTTTTCAAAGATCAAGTTTCGACAGTGTTCAGCAATTGGGCCTCTTTTAAACAAAACTCGGTTGAGTTGGTACAACCATTTCAAATCTACCAACTGGCGACTCTGTAAAACGTTCAAATCGTCGACATGATACATGTTGGCCTTTTCCTAAAAAACCCTTCAAAACCTTTTTCGCAAATAAAAAGAGTACGGGTAGAGATAACTTAGGAAGAGAGAAAGATCCGGGTTGTGACCCGACCCGCGAATTTTATCCCGATGTCGACAGTCTTTTTAAGATAGTGCTTCAAAATGGGTGTTTTATATTTCCACGATACTACCAACTCTTCGATTTCGAAAGTCATTCCATGATTTGATAAAACCACTCCACGATTCTGCGAGACCGTTTCACGATTGAAGTGAAGCCACACAACGATCGTGGGGTTCAGTCTACGATTTACGAACTAAACTAACTATTAAGTCTTGGTCTGGGGTTGGGCTCCACGATCAACCGAGTCGGTCTACGATCGTGGGGTTCAGTCTATATTTTGATGGAATCGTTCAATGCTGGTCGGGTTTACTCCATGATTTGATTTATGATTGGCCTAGTCTACTCCACGATCTGCGATTATGTATATGATCGTGGGGTTCACTACTACAATTTAATTTATGGTTGGCCTAGCCCACTCCACGATCTGTGAGAGCGTTCCACGATTGAAATGAAGCCACACTAAGATCGTGGGGTGCGCCCCACGATTTTTGAAACTAATCCGACTATAAAGTCCTAGTTTGGGACTGAGCTCCACTATTGACAGATTCATTTTATGATCGTGGGGTTTACTTCGACAATCTGATGCTAAGGCATACTCTAACATTCAAGTTCAAAGGACAACTTTGGATGACTGTTTTACTGTCATACTCCTTTTCATTTGGGTGGACTTAGAACTGTGTTTGGGCATGACTTGGCTGTTAGAGTGTTAAGGTTTGAAGAGAACACCATAACAGATGCTTTGGGAAATGGAACTCAATCTCAGGTCTGTCACACTATTGCATTGACTATAATCTCCTAATTGTCAATTAAGTTCTAAATATTATGTTTTAAAGTCCAACATTCTTGAGTATCATGTCTCGATGAGTTGGAATGGTAAGCGCATTTCTTGCTAGGATCAATTTGCCTTCCATTTGGATCAGAAGGTGGAGCTAGCTCAATGATCTTCTTCTGGGAGATCAACAACACCAATATATTCTCCAAAGAGTCCCCTAAAGGAGTGAATATCCTTCTTCGTTTGTTCTCCCCAACCTTTAATGCTATAGGATTTCGGGAATTCATAGAGTTCTGCTTCTGGATAGGTTGGTTAAGGCTCTTGTTGGTAGCTTGTCCTTGCAATATAAAAGAGACATTTTCTTCCTTCCTTTTCGATACTCTTTTGGGGGCGCTCGCATAATTTCCCGACTGTATGTGCTCGGCTACGGCTTTTAAGGCAGTGAGATCCTTAATTTTGCCAGACTTCAAACCCATTTCCGCCATTTCTCCATGTTTGATCATTTTAGAGAAAGATTTTCCTAACCCGGCGAGGACTCTCTCATAGAAAGGTGCTTCTTATATGTCAATAAAATTTGTCACCATCTCACTTTCATCCATTGGTGGGTTAACTTGGGCCGCCATTCGCCACCACCGCTGTGCATATTCTCTGAACGATTCATTACTAAGTTTCTTGACTTTGGTAATCTGGTAGAGATCAGGTGCCATCTGGGATTGGAAACTATATTGGTTGAGGAAAGCATGGGCCAAATATTCCCAACCTCTAACTTTGGAATTATCTATTCGAGAGTACCAAGTTCGGGCTTTACTGGTAAGGCTTTTCTGGAATAGTTGCATCCTAAGGTTTTCATCCTCGGTGTAGGTTCCCAGTTCACCTATATAGACTTTTAAGTGAGTATAGGGATCCCCCAATCCATTATATTTCTCAAACTCTAGAATTTGAAACTTATCCGGGTATCTCGCTTTTGGGAAAATACACAGATCCAAATAATTCACTCTCCCGTGGGATCCTGTCCCTATCATATACCGGACGGCGTCCTCCATCTGTCTAACCTTCCTCTTGATTTCTCCAGTTTCTTTGTCTTCTCGGAGGTCTATAATTTCCCATGTCATCTTCTGGATCGGGGCCACCTTGGATACTTCAACATCGAGGGGAGAGATAGGTGTGGACATCTGGGTATCACCATCTTTTTCTGGTATTTTTAGATCTCCTTGCACAGAGGGTTCAGTCTGACTCTTATGCTTAGGTTCCTGAGATACTTTGCACTGTTTTCTCAACAGGGTCATCATCTCGACAATTTATTTCTTAAACTCCTCGAATTCATCTCGAGATACCGAGATGGGTTCAGATGAGCTTCCTTCAGCCATCTTAATCGGTGGTGAACGGGCCTTCTTGGCTCGAAATCGAGTTCTAGGACCAATCTGCACAAAACCGATATCTAGTTTAGACTGGATATTGGTGGACAGAGATGCATGTCATGATATGCATCAGTTTAATGGTTTTTTAATCTTTTCCTGCAACACAAAGGGTTAGTCGACTTGATCACTGGATAAGAAAGATGTATAGATGACAGTTTCAAAATGATTGTCATTTATATATGCGAAAGATTAAATAGGGCATGAAGAGGCCTACCCCGCGTTTGGTTTATCAGAGGCTGACCTATCTTAGGGTTACTCTCATGGGCTGTTTGAAATTGGTTCCTAGATCTTTGCAATTTACTTGATGAAAACATCCATTTTTCAATTGGAGCGGATCTGAGTGGTGCCTTTCCTGAGCCTCACAATGGAAACACCCAGAGGAGTCCAGTAATAAACTACCGATGGGATTGCCTTCTAATGGAGGTACCACACAACATACATTCACGTCCTCACCGTATGCAATTATGATGACATTGTGCGAAGCACTAATATATTGTGCGAGGCACTAATACAAAAAATGCTTAAAGATTGAGACAATTATCACACACAAAGATCATTCACACAAGATGCATATGAAGAATGAAAATCAAAAGATTGAACACGGCTTAAGCCCTCTTTAATCCCCAGCGGAGTTGCCACCTATTGACGCCGGGAAAAATTCCTCCTTTTATTATATTATTGTGTTTATTGCTTCTTTTCAAACGCAGAGGAATGGAAGTGTCCGTCTTTCCTAAGTTTGTGTTTGTTTGTTTTTACCCTTTTCCATTCGCTATGTCTTTTGGATTTTATTAAAGGGTGAGGTTTTAGGAAAGCGGTACTGACATAAGTGTCGACGACTTTGAAAAGATTGATGTTATTATTTTATGATTGAACCAAATGAGACAGAGTCGCCAGTTGGTATGGTTTAAATGGATGTACCAACTCATCCGAGAATTGAAAGTTTTCGCAATATGGTCCAATATATGACTCCGTAAGATGATCTAAAACCCGAGATTCGTGGAATTCGGGGGCTAGGTTAAGCAGGGGGAATGTGTTAGGCACCCCCTGACTCCCGTGAAAATATGGTACTGCATCTTATTGATTTTCTGTGCATAAAGTGTGTGTGTGTGTATGTGTGTGTGTGTGTGTGGGTGGGTGTGTGAGTATATATTTGTGTGTGTTTTATTTGAAAAAGGTTTATTCTAAGCATCATTGTGAGTTATTTGGAAGTAGTGCCGTTCCTCTTTTGCACCTATGTACGAAGGGTTTGATTTAGCAAAAGTTCATTTTAAACAAAATATACATTTTATATGATATTTTGGGAAAACATAAGGTTTTCAAATCCTTCGCCCGAATAGTAATCAAGGATCTGTGATACTTCCATTATTGATTTTGTAGTATATGTACTTATTACGAAAGTAGTGCTGTACCTCTTTAACCCTATGCACAAAGGATTTGATTTATATAAAAGTTTATTTTTAGAACACAATATATATCAATGATGTTTTGAAAATAAACTTTTCAAATCCTTCGTCAAATAGGAATCGAGATCCTTGGATACTTCCATTTATGATCGAATGTCTATTCCCAACCCGCTTTATTATTATTGAAAGCACTTTGTGGTTTTATCAAAAATCATTTTGATGATATGCATGTAAAAAGCATCAAAAAGGGTCGAATCTGATAGTAGTGTGCATACAAGCCAATCATGTATGATGATAAAGCACATACTTTGTAAACAATCTTATTTATTTATTAATAAAATATTTATTTATTAAAGGCATTTAATTATCTACATGGCGCTATTTTTATAATATGTAAATAACCCATAGTTTTAAGCAATGCTTTTAGAATCATGATGTTGATCATGCTAATGAGATCAAAATTCTTAGAAAGCTTTAAAACTAAAATAGTTCCCAATCGTGGGATTACTAAAAAGGAGATTAGTAAATCCGGATAGATTGGTACATATGTTGCTTGCTCATTGGATGAGGATGATTGATCTCATGATCATTTGTGTGGAGACACTAAAGCAAGTATGTAGGTGCTTATTGGAGAATAAGTTCACTGAACGTGACTCGCTATGGAATACCTAATGGAGTTTTACTTGCCTGTCAATAGGAATTCCTAATGTGAAAGTAGTACAAGTGATCCTTGGACTTGAGATCATCATAGTATCTTGTATGTAACAAATTATACTTTGACTTATTCCTTAAGACCTTTTAAGGCATATATAGGGTATGCTTGGGTATAATGAGTTACATATGGAGATAATGAATGATCAATAAAGAATCTACCACCTCTAGTAAAAGAGGAGATATGTCCTATGTGATTCGTTAAATGACAACCCAGGAATCCTTGGCCAAGGTGGAATGAAATTAGAAAAAGGTTTTTAATTTGCATTAATCGGAGTTGTGCATTTTCTAATCGAAATACATATAATTAAATAAAATAAGAATTGACAGTAAATTCATGTCTTATATTTAATTGGGACATTGTATGGTGGAAGGATTGAATTGTATGGTAACTATTTACTCACAGGTTCTTTTATGATTAATGTTGAAATCTATATTATCTGAAAAGTCGATGATCGCTAGGGAGGCTTATCCCTATTGTAGAATAAATATTATTTATTTAAATAGATTATTAGTTTAATTTATTTATTTAAATAAGATTAGAATTGTTTTAATTGATTTATTCACAACCGGTTTAATATAGAGAACCTAAAGGGTCACACCATAAAAGGAAGAATAATTATTTAAGAAGGTAATGGCATAATCGTAATAATGCATTAAGTATAATTAATTTAATCTATAGTGACAGAATAAATTAAATAGCTTAATGTTTATTATTTAATATTTTAGAAATATTAAATATAAATTAATAAGAGGAGTCTTATTAATATTATTACAATTATTATTATTTTAATTTCAAAAGGAGTTTAGTAATTAATTTAATATTAGTACTCTCATTTATTCCTAATAAGATTAGGAGACAAATTAATTAAATGAATTTAATTAATTATTCCCATGTGGTGGGAAGCCTAAATTAATTAAAGGAGTTTAATTAATTAAAAGAAATCCCATGTCTAATAGGATTAGAAGGGTTGACCAATATTTATATAAGATGAGTCTTATAATAGATATTGATTGAGGCAATTCCAATTGTTGGAGAGTACTCCTTTTCTATAGAGGATAGAAAACTAAGCCAACCACCCTCCTTCTTGATAATTCATCTTCTTTGGTGGATCACCTCTAGAGACCAAACACTTGGGTGACTAACGTTGATCAAAGGAAGGAATCTAACCCGGAAATTCAAGGAGATCACGAAGAACAAGGAGTTGAACTAGTACCTGTGGAAGCTTCGTTCTACAATGGTATGATTCCATAACTTCTTATTTATCGTTTTAAATTAATAATTTGCATAAAGGATGATCCGGGTAATGGTTTTGTAGAAATTTTTTAAACTCTGATATACCATGCTTCCGCTAATTTTTGCAATTTGATTGCGTCACGATTTCGTACAAATCCAACAGTGGTATCAGAGCCAAACCTTTATGTAATTATTAATTTATTTTTGATTTCATATACATATGAGTATGTATTTAAAATAATTTATTGGATATAATTTTATTGGATAAAATTATTTTTTTTAAGAAAAAAAAATGATGTTTTTTTTCTGGGACGAATCACAATTTTTTTTTTTGGGTACTAATCTTGAATTCTGCAAAGAAAAGGTGTTGTCTCTTTCTTACTCCAAAAAGAAGGTGACCCATCAGGAAATGACTCTTTTAATAAACCTGCAGGACTCTTTTAATAAAAGAAGGTGACTTCTTTTTAAAAAATAAATGTGAATTTATATTATATTATATATATATATATATATATATATATATATATATATATATATATAACCTGATTCATTATATAAATATATACAATATATACGGTAATATCAAATATATATATATATATATATATATATATATATATATATATATATATATGATATATTTATATATTATATTCTAAATAATTTTATAATTAAAATAAAGAGTTTATTTTAATCTTGAAATTGGATTTCATGCAATTTAAAATTGCCCATTAAATGATAATCATATATATATAGAATGTTTTAATTCATGAGATGAATATTTATTTATTGATATATATGGTGATATGTATGATAATAAATGGGGATTGATTATGGACTATTTGACCAATGTGATTGGATTTTATTTTAGTTGAATGCTTGAATGAATGAGTTTTATTAAATGGAGTCTGTGTACCTCGTCTTCTCTAATTTTTTTTTTCTTGATGTAAAATTCTATCTCCCTCCTATGTACTTTCCCTTGACTGCTGATCAAGGTTTCTATTTAAATTAAATAGTTTAATGTAATAGAAATAGTTAGAATTATCTTGAAGAAATTGGAGACCAAGGAGCAAGGAGCGCGTGAAGACCCGCTTGTATGGAGCCCGGGTTTAAATGTAATAGTTATATTTAAATTTAAATTCTTGCACTCCTAGGTTTGACCTTTTGGTTCACTTGGTGGCTCTAGTGAACCAAACTAGAATAAAAGTCCATAATCACTACGGGTAGAATATAGTATTCTATATTACATGCTAAATATTATATATATTATATTTTATGCAAACATGCTTCGCATGTTTAATAAAATGACGCGTATTTTATATATATATATGTGCATGCGCGCTAAACAAGATGAGACAAATAATAACAAACCCCTCAAAGAAATAATATTAAGTCCGAAGCGTTCAAATGATATTTGGAATATCGAACGTCGCCTTCTAGCATGATAAATTAATAGAGTATTAAATATTTAATATGAGTTTGTTGTGCTATCCACAAGGCGAGTATTGCGTATTTAAGATGTTAATTAATCACATTTGATGCTTATCAAGAAAATTGAACGATCTAGTCTTGTTGTGCTATCCACAAGGACGAACATTTTTTTTTTTTGAATTTATGAAAGTGCTAGACTGGACTTAACTTAAATCATTTTAGTTCGGATGTGCACACACTTGACCATTATGATTTAAGAGGCAAAATAAAAGGAGTTATATAGTGATGTAATTGACAAGAGTTGTCTACCTATTTATTTGTATATCGCTTGTTGTGCTATCCACAAGGTTATATACATTTAAATGGGATCCTTATTCTCACTAGCAAATCTTTAATTAGATGTTGCCGAACTATATAAGTGAGGGTAATATAGTTTGATAAAAATAGTGGGAGATACCAATTTAAAATAAAGACCTAAATTTATTTTGGTATGCAAAATTAATAAAATGAATGTTTGCTAAAATGTTGTTTTTCACATGCAGAATTTTAAAAATGTCAAAATCACTAATTTTACTGCGAAGCATACTTGATGCTAATAAGCTTATCGGGCCGAATTATACGGACTGGCTAAGAAATCTGAGAATAGTTCTCACTGCTGAAAAGATTTCTTATGTCCTAAACTCACCTGTCCCTGGAACTGTTCCAGAAACAGCCTCTGAGGAAGAGATTGCCACCATTGTAAAGTGGCAAGATGATGCATCTGTGGCTCAATGCATCATGCTCGCATCCATGAATAACGAGCTTCAGCGTCAGCATGAAAACATGGATGCTCCTACTATGTTGATTCACCTCAAGGAGTTGTATGGTGAACAAAGTAGGACTGCTAGATATGATATATCTAAGGAGCCTTTCCGATCTCAGATGACCAAGGGTAAAGTGAACATAAAGGAATAAAAGAAATCTGATCCAGCTAGCAAAGGAATGTGCTTCCATTCCAACGAGCCGGGTCATTGGAAGAGGAACTGCAAGTAGTTTCTGGCAAAGAAGAAGCTTGGAGAAGCTTCGACTTCCAATCAAGGTTTGTTCATGATTGAAATTAATTTTTCAGAAAGTTAAAATTCTACTTGGGTATTGGATACTGGCTGTGGTTCTCACATATGTAATAATGTGAAGGGACTGGTCAGAAGTAGAAAGCTGAACAATGATGAGGTGATCCTACGAGTGAGGAATGGAGCAAAGGTTGCTGCATTAGCTGTAGGAACTTATTATTTAGCAATGCCTTCGGGCAAGTCCATTTATCTTAATAATTGTTATTATGTTCCGAATATTATTAAAAACATTATTTCAATTTCTGTATTGGATATTGAAGGATTTAACGTTGTTATAAAGAACAATAGTTGTTCTATTTATAAAGATGATGTTTTATATGGTGTTGAAAATTTGTGAAATGGACTTTATACACTTGACTTACAAGAAAATATTTTTCAAATTGAACAAACTAAGAAAAGGAAAAGAGATGATATTAATTATACCTACATGTGGCACTGTAGACTCGGTCATATCAATGAAACAAGATTATCCAAGTTGCATAAAGATGGGCTCCTTGAGTTATCTGATTATGAATCATATCCAACTTGTGAATCTTGTCTAATGGGTAAAATGACTAAATCTCCTTTTAGTGGAAAAGGAGAAAGAGTTACAGAGTTGTTGGCATTGATTCACACAGACGTTTGTGGACCTATGACAACAAGTGCACGGGGTGGGTATTCTTATTTTATTACTTTCACTGATGATCACTCAAGATTTGGATATGTGTATTTAATGAAATACAAGTCATAATCATTTAAAAAGTTCAAAGAGTTCAGAAGTGAAGTAGAGAAACAAACGGGCAAGAGTATAAAGATACTTCGATCAGATCGAGGTGGAGAATACTTAAGCGGTGAGTTTCTCAATTGTCTCAAAGAAAATGGTATAATCTCATAATGGACTCCTCCAGGTACACCACAGTTAAATGGAGTATCTGAAAGGAGAAATCGAACACTGTTGGACATGGTTCGATCCATGATGAGTTTTACCGACCTTCCAATTTCTTTCTGGGGATATGCCCTAGAAACGGCTGCATACCTACTTAACAAGGTACCTACCAAATTCGCCCCAAAGACTCCATATGAGATGTGGAAGGGGAGGAAACCAAATCTTAAGCATGTTAAGACTTGGGGTTGCCCAGATTAAATCCGATAAGTGTAGATTTGTGGGATACCCTAAAGAAACTTTAGGGTATTATTTCTATCATCCAACTGATCAAAAGGTGTTTGTTGTAAAACATGCTGCCTTCTTGGAAAAGGAGTTTATCCATGAAGGGGTCAGTGGGAGTAAGATATATCTTGAAGAAGTTCAAGAACCACAAATTACCACGGATCAAAGTCAGGTACCTGACCAAGTAGAAGAACCTACTATACCACACCCTGTTCGTAAATCTGGAAGAGTACCGAAGATACCTGAGAGGTATGGATTCATTATAGAGGATGACGATGAGGTACACATCATGAATGATGATGATCCATTAAATTACGAACAGGCTATGAGTAAAAAAGACTCAGGAAAACGGCTTGAAGCTATGAAATTCGAAATGGACTCCATGTATGAAAACAAAGTATGGATTTTGGTTTCGCCACCTGAAGGCATTAAGCCTATTGGGTGTAAATGGGTCTTTAAAAGAAAGACTGGAGCGGACGGCAAGGTAGAGACCTATAAGGCCCGACTGGTTGCAAAAGATTTCAAACAAAGACAAGGAGTTGACTATGATGAAATCTTTTCACCAGTAGCTATGCTCAAGTCCATTCGGATTTTGCTTGAGATTGTAGCTTATAACGACTATGAGATCTGGCAGATGGACGTGAAAACGGCATTCCTCATTGAGAAACTTGAGGAGGATGTATGTATGACACAGCCAGAGGGATTTGTTTCAAAGGTTGGAACAAATCAAGTCTGTAAGCTGCAACGATCCATTTATGGATTGAAGCAAGCTTCTCGTAGATGGAACATTCGTTTTGATGAGACAATCAAAGAGTTTGATTTTGTCAAAAACGACGATGAACCATGTGTGTACAAGAAGGTTAGTGGGAGCGCAGTTTCATTCCTTGTATTATATGTTGATGATATATTACTGATAGGGAATGAAATTCCTATGCTACAATCGATTAAAATCTGGTTATCTAAACACTTCTCTATGAAGGACTTGGGAGAAACATCCTATATTTTGGGGATAAAGATCTATAGAGATAGATCTAAAATGATGCTTGGTTTATCCCAAGGAACGTACATTGATGCAATGCTAAAGAGATTTAGCATGGAAGATTCCAAAAGAGGTCTCATGCCGATGAGCCATGGAATACATCTATCCAAGAAACAGACCCCAAAGACACCTGAGGAGAGAGACCGTATGAGTAAGATCCCTTATGCTTCTGTAATAGGATCTATCATGTACGGTATGATATGTACTAGACCGGATGTTGCTCATGCACATAGTGTAACAAGCAGATACCAGTCGAATCTAGGAGAAGAGCACTGGAAGGCAGTGTAGAATATCCTAAAATATTTGAGAAGGACTAAGGATATTTTTCTTGTCTACGGTGGGTCTGAATTAAAACTCGAGGGCTTCACAGACTCAAGTTTTCAAACGGACCAAGATGACAGTAAATCTATTTCGGGATATATTTTTACCTTGAACGGAGGCGCACTGAGTTGGAAGAGTTCCAAGCAGCAAACATTTGCTGATTCAGTGACAGAGGCAGAGTATATAGCTGCAAGTGCTGCAAAGAAAGCTGTTTGGATGAAAAAGTTCTTAACTGAACTTGGTGTGGTTCCTAGCATTGGAGAAGCAGTTCCCGTTTACTGTGACAACACAGAAGCAGTTGCACAAGCTAAGGAACCGAGGTCTCATCAAAAATCTAAACACGTGTTGCGGCGATTTCACTTGATCAGGGAGATCATTGAAAAAGGAGACGTCACCTTGGAGCGTGTAGACTCTCAAGACAACATTGCAGATCCATGTACTAAAGCTTTAACACAACAGCAGTTTGATCGTCACTTAAAGAAGATGGGTATGAGATACCATGGCGATTGACTTTAGTGCAAGTGGGAGATTGATAGTAGTGTGCATACAAGCCAATCATGTATGATGATAAAGCACATACTTTGTAAACAATCTTATTTATTTATTAATAAAATATTTATTTATTAAAGGTATTTAATTATCTACATGGTGCTGTTTTTATAATATGTAAATAACCCATAGTTTTAAGCAATGCTTTTAGAATCATGATGTTGATCATGCTAATGAGATCAAAATTCTTAGAAAGCTTTAAAACTAAAATAGTTCCCAATCGTGGGATTACTAAAAAGGGGAATAGTAAATCCGGATAGATTGGTACATATGTTGCTTGCTCATTGGATGAGGATGATTGATCTCATGATCATTTGTGTGGAGACACTAAACCAAGTATGTAGGTGCTTATTGGAGAATAAGTTCACTGAACGTAACTCGCTATGGAATACCTAATGGAGTTTTACTCGCCTGTCAATAGGAATTCCTAATGTGAAAGTAGTACAAGTGATCCTTGGACTTGAGATCATCATAGTATCTTGTATGTAACAAATTATACTTTGACTTATTCCTTAAGACCTTTTAAGGCATATATAGGGTATGCTTGGGTATAATGAGTAACATATGGAGATAATGAATGATCAATAAAGAATCTACCACCTCTAGTAAAAGAGGAGATATGTCCTATGTGATTCGTTAAATGACAACCCAGGAATCCTTGGCCAAGGTGGAATGAAATTAGAAAGTGGTTTTTAATTTGCATTAATCGGAGTTGTGCATTTTCTAATCGAAATACATATAATTAAATAAAATAAGACTTGACAGTAAATTCATGTCTTATATTTAATTGGGACATTGTATGGTGGAAGGATTAAATTGTATGGTAACTATTTACTCACAGGTTCTTTTCTGATTAATGTTGAAATCTATATTATCTGAAAAGTCGTTGATCGCTAGGGAGGCTTATCCCTATTGTAGAATAAATATTATTTATTTAAATAGATTATTAGTTTTATTTTTTTATTTAAATAAGATTAGAATTGTTCTAATTGATTTATTCACAACCGGTTTAATATAGAGAACCTAAAGGGTCACACCATAAAAGGAAGAATAATTATTTAAGAAGGTAATGACATAATTGTAATAATGCATTAAGTATAATTAATTTAATCTATAGTGATAGAATAAATTAAATAGCTTAATATTTATTATTTAATATTTTAGAAATATTAAATATAAATTAATAAGAGGAGTCTTATTAATATTATTACAATTATTATTATTTTATTTTCTAAAGGAGTTTAGTAATTAATTTAATATTAGTACTCTCATTTATTCCTAATAAGATTAGGAGAAAAATTAATTAAATGAATTTAATTAATTATTCCCATGTGGTGGGAAGCCTAAATTAATTAAAGGAGTTTAATTAATTAAAAGAAATCCCATGTCTAATAGGATTAGAAGGGTTGACCAATATCTATATAAGATGAGTCTTATAATAGATATTGATTGAGGCAATTCCAATTGTTGGAGAGTACTCCTTTTCTATAGAGGATAGAAAACTAAGCCAACCACCCTCCTTCTTGATAATTCATCTTCTTTGGTGGATCACCTCTAGAGGTCAAACAGTTGGGTGGCTAACGTTGATCAAAGGAAGGAATCTAACCCGAAAATTCAAGGAGATCACGAAGAACAAGGAGTTGAACTAGTACCTGTGGAAGCTTCGTTCTACAAGGGTATGATTTCATAACTTCTTATTTATCGTTTTAAATTAATAATTTGCATAAAGGATGATCCGGGTAATGGTTTTGTAGAAATTTTTTAAACTCTGATATACCATGCTTCCGCTAATTTTTACAATTTGATTGCGTCACGATTTCGTACAAATCCAACAGAATCATCATCGGGCATGTAAGCCATCTCGATGAAACCGAGCTCCCATAATTAAAGTTTTCACTATCACGGGATCTTGAACCCGACTTCTCGGGTCTAACCCCTCGTCTTCAAGATCCAAATATTATATATACAATGATATTTACGCTATTTAAACATTACATATGAAAAACCGGTTCATCGTGGGAATTAAGTCGGGATCCAATCGGGGATCTCAACACCGAGATTCCTAGGCTCACATTATTTATGCGAGAATACATATATACAATCTCCTCGGCTTTGATATTAGAGGATTTCATCGGTTGAAATCATCGTTTCAAGCCATTTCGGACCCCTTTCGCCTCTACATACAAATCTAGGGATATACGGGGTAACCAGGACCATTTAAAATAATAAATATGTAGGTCTACCATGGATCTAAACCAATCTAGCACACATGATAAGACTTCATGCTTAATAACCACTCAAAGGCTAGATTCGGCTTAGATCTAGGTAGATCTAGCCTCTGTACTATATTTACAAATAGAAATGTAATATCTATAAACTATTACACAATATGCTTAGAAAACAACAAGTTTAACTAGTTTTAAACAATATATATCATCAATCTAGTATATTGAACAACATTTACAAAGAACATAGCTAGAAAGTGCATTTTTTCACCTTGGGGGACGCGTGAAGAAGCGTTTTAACTCTCGGGGTCAACGTAGAACACTCCCGGGGCTCCAAGTAGATGCTAAACAAGATGAAATAGCTCCAAGTAGGTGTATACAAGTTCAAACCGAGGGGTTCTCTCTCTAAAACTATATATCCCTTCCCTTCAAATGAGCTCAAAGTGGGTGTTTTTGTTGGGTTTGTACGAAATCGTGACGCAATCAAATTGCAAATATTAACGGAAGCATGGTATATCAGAGTTTAAAAAAATTTCTACAAAACCATTACCCGGATCATCCTTTATGCAAATTATTAATTTAAAACGATAAATAAGAAGTTATGGAATCATACCATTGTAGAACGAAGCTTCCACAGGTACTAGTTCAACTCCTTGTTCTTCGTGATCTCCTTGAATTTCCGGGTTAGATTCCTTCCTTTGATCAACGTTAGCCACCCAAGTGTTTGGTCTCTAGAGGTGATCCACCAAAGAAGATGAATTATCAAGCAGGAGGGTGGTTGGCTTAGTTTTCTATCCTCTATAGAAAAGGAGTACTCTCCAACAATTGGAATTGCCTCAATCAATATCTATTATAAGACTCATCTTATATAGATATTGGTCAACCCTTCTAATCCTATTAGACATGGGATTTCTTTTAATTAATTAAACTCCTTTAATTAATTTAGGCTTCCCACCACATGGGAATAATTAATTAAATTCATTTAATTAATTTGTCTCCTAATCTTATTAGGAATAAATGAGAGTACTAATATTAAATTAATTACTAAACTCCTTTTGAAATTAAAATAATAATAATTGTAATAATATTAATAAGACTCCTCTTATTAATTTATATTTAATATTTCTAAAATATTAAATAATAAACATTAAGCTATTTAATTTATTCTGTCACTATAGATTAAATTAATTATACTTAATGCATTATTACGATTATGCCATTACCTTCTTAAATAATTATTCTTCCTTTTATGGTGTGACCCTTTAGGTTCTCTATATTAAACCGGTTGTGAATAAATCAATTAGAACAATTCTAATCTTATTTAAATAAATAAATTAAACTAATAATTTATTTAAATAAATAATATTTATTCTACAATAGGGATAAGCCTCCCTAGCGATGAACGACTTTCCAGATAATATAGATTTTAACATTAATCATAAAAGAACCTATGAGTAAATAGTTATTATACAATTCAATCCTTCCACCATACAATGTCCCAATTAAATATAAGACATGAATTTACTGTCAAGTCTTATTTTATTTAATTATATGTATTTCGATTAGAAAATACACAACTCCGATTAATGCAAATTAGAAACCTCTTTCTAATTTCATTCCACCTTGGCCAAGGATTCCTGGGTTGTCATTTAACGAATCACATAGGACATATCTCCTCTTTTACTAGAGGTGGTAGATTCTTTATTGATCATTCATTATCTCCATATGTAACTCATTATACCCAAGCATACCCTATATATTCCTTAAAAGGTCTTAAGGAATAAGTCAAAGTATAATTTGTTACATACAAGATACTATGATGATCTCAAGTCCAAGGATCACTTGTACTACTTTCACATTAGGAATTCCTATTGACAGGCGAGTAAAACTCCATTAGGTATTCCATAGCGAGTCACGTTCAGTGAACTTATTCTCCAATAAGCACCTACATACTTGCTTTAGTGTCTCCACACAAATGATCATGAGATCAATCATCCTCATCCAATGAGCAAGCAACATATGTACCAATCTATCCGGATTTACTAATTCCCTTTTTAGTAATCCCACGATTGAGAACTATTTTAGTTTTAAAGCTTTCTAAGAATTTAGATCTCATTAGCATGATCAACATCATGATTCTAAAAGCATTGCTTAAAACTATGGGTTATTTATATATTATAAAAACAGCACCATGTAGATAATTAAATGCCTTTAATAAATGAATATTTTATTAATAAATAAATAAAATTATTTACAAAGTATGTGCTTTATCATCATACATGATTGGCTTGTATGCACACTACTATCAATCTCCCACTTGCACTAAAGCCAATCGCCATGGTATCTCATACCCATCTTCTCTAAGTGACGATCAAACTGCTGTTGTGTTAAAGCTTTAGTACATGGATCTGCAATGTTGTCTTGAGAGTCTACACGCTCCAAGGTGACGTCTCCTCTTTCAATGATCTCCCTGATCAAGTGAAATCGCCGCAACACGTGTTTAGATTTCTGATGAGACCTCGGTTTCTTAGCCTGTGCAACTGCTCCTGTGTTGTCACAGTAAACGGGAACTGCTTCTCCAATGCTAGGAACCACACCAAGTTCAGTTATGAACTTCTTCATCCAAACAGCTTCCTTTGCAGCTTCACTTGCAGCTATATACTCTGCCTCTGTCACTGAATCAGCAACTGTTTGCTGCTTGGAACTCTTTCAACTCACTGCGCCTCTATTCAAGGTAAAAATATACCCCGAAACAGATTTACTGTCATCTTGGTCCGTTTGAAAACTTGAGTCTGTGAAGCCTTCGAGTTTTAATTCAGACCCACCGTAGACAAGAAAAATACCCTTAGTCCTTCTCAAGTATTTTAGGATATTCTTCACTGCCTTCCAATGCTCTTCTCCTAGATTTGACTGGTATCTGCTCATTACACTAAGTGCATGTGCAACATCCGGTCTAGTACGTATCATACCGTACATGATAGATCTTATTGCAGAAGCATAAGGGATCTTACTCATACGGTCTCTCTCCTCAGGTGTCTTTGGGGCCTATTTCTTGGTGAGATGTATTCCATGGCTCATCGGCATGAGACCTCTTTTGGAATCTTCCATGCTAAATCTCTTTAGCATTGCATCAATGTACGTTCCTTGGGATAAACCAAGCATCCTTTTAGATCTATCTCTATAGATCTTTATCCCCAAAATATAGGATGCTTCTCCCAAGTCCTTCATGGAGAAGTGTTTAGATAACCAGATTTTAATCGATTGTAGCATAGGAATGTCATTCCCTATCAGTAATATATCATCAATATATAATACAAGGAATGAAACTGCGCTCCCACTAACCTTCTTGTACACACATGGTTCATCGTCGTTTTTGACAAAATCAAACTCTTTGATTGTCTCATCAAAACGAATGTTCAATCTACGAGAAGCTTGCTTCAATCCATAAATGAATCGTTGCAGCTTACAGACTTGATTTATTCCAACTTTTGAAACAAATCCCTCTGGCTGTGTCATACACACATCCTCCTCAAGTTTCGCAATAAGGAATGCCGTTTTCACGTCCATCTGCCAGATCTCATAGTCGTTATAAACTGCAATCGCAAGCAAAATCCGAATGGACTTGAGCATAGCTACTGGTGAAAAGGTTTCATCATAGTCAACTCCTTGTCTTTGTTTGAAACCTTTTGCAACCAGTCGGGCCTTATAGGTCTCTACCTTGCCGTCCGCTCCAGTCTTTCTTTTAAAGACCCATTTACACCCAATAGGCTTAATGTCTTCAGGTGGTGAAACAAAAGTCCATACTTTGTTTTCATACATGGAGTCCATTTCGGATTTCATAGCTTTAAGCCATTTTCCTGAGTCTTTATTACTCATAGCCTGTTCGTAATTCAATGGATCATCATCATTCATGATGTGTACCTCATCGTCATCCTCTATAACGAATCCATACCTCTCAGGTATCTTCGGTACTCTTCCAAATTTACGAACAGGGTGTGGTATAGTAGGTTCTTCTACTTGGTCAGGTACCTGACTTTGATCCGTGGTAATTTGTGGTTCTTGAACTTCTTCAAGATATATCTTACTCCCACTGACCCCTTCATGGATAAACTCTTTTTTCAAGAAGGCAGCATGTTTCGCAACAAACACCTTTTGATCACTTTGCCCTTGGTCATCCGAGATCGGAAGAGCTCCTTAGATATCTCATATCTAGCAGTCCTACTTTGTTCACCATACAACTCCTTGAGGTGAATCAACATAGTAGGAGTATCCATGTTTTCGTACTGACGCTGAACCTCATTATTCATGGATGCGAGCATGATGCATTGAGCCACAGATGCATCATCTTGCCACTTTACAATGGTGGCAATCTCTTCCTCAGAGGCTGTTTCTGGAACAGTTCCAGGGACAGGTGAGTTTAGGACATAAGAAATCTTTTCAGCAGTGAGAACTATTCTCAGATTTCTTAGCCAGTCCGTATAATTCGGCTCGGTAAGCTTATTAGCATCAAGTATGCTTCGCAGTAAAATTAGTGATTTTGACATTTTTAAAATTCTGCATGTGAAAAACAACATTTTAGCAAACATTCATTTTATTAATTTTGCATACCAAAATAAATTTAGGTCTTTATTTTAAATTGGTATCTCCCACTATTTTTATCAAACTATATTACCCTCACTTATATAGTTCGGCAACATCTTATTAAAGATTTGCTAGTGAGAATAAGGATCGCATTTCAAATGTATATAACCTTGTGGATAGCACAACAAGCGATATACAAATAAATAGGTAGACAACTCTTGTCAATTACATCACTATATAACTCCTTTTATTTTGCCTCTTAAATCATAATGGTCAAGTGTGTGCACATCCGAACTAAAATGATTTAAGTTAAGTCCAGTCTAGCACTTTCATAAATTCAAAAAAGAAAAATGTTCGTCCTTGTGGATAGCACAACAAGACTAGATCGTTCAATTTTCTTGATAAGCATCAAATGTGATTAATTAACATCTTAAATACGCAATACTTGCTTTGTGGATAGCACAACAAGCTCATATTAAATATTCAATACTCTATTAATTTATCATGCTAGAAGGCGACGTTCGATATTCTAAATATCATTTGAACTCTTCGGACTTAATATTATTTCTTTGAGGGGTTTGTTATTATTTGTCTCATCTTGTTTAGCGCGCATGCACACACACACACACACACACACACACACATATATATATATATATATATATATATATATATATATATATATATATATATATATATATAAAATACGCGTCATTTTATTAAACATGCGAAGCATGTTTGCATAAAATATAATATATATAATATTTAGCATGCAATATAGAATACTATATTCTACCCGGATTGATTATGGACTTTTATTCTAGTTTGGTTCACTAGAGCCACCAAGTGAACCAAAAGGTCAAACCTAGGAGTGCAAGAATTTAAATTTAAATATAACTATTACATTTAAACCCGGGCTCCATACAAACGGGTCTTCACGCGCTCCTTGCTCCTTGGTCTCTAATTTCTTCAAGATAATTTTAACTATTTCTATTACATTAAACTATTTAATTTAAATAGAAACCTTGATCAGCAGTCAAGGGGAAGTACATAGAAGGGAGATAGAATTTTACATCAAGAAAAAAAAATTAGAGAAGACAAGGTAACATTTAATAAAATCCATTCATTCAAGCATTCAACTAAAATAAAATCCAATCACATTGGTCAAATAGTCCATAATCAATCCCCATTTATTATCATACATATCACCATATATATCAATAAATAAATATTCATCTCATGAATTAAAACATTTCATATATATATGAGTATCATTTAATGGGCAATTTTAAATTGCATGAAATCCAATTTAAAGATTAAAATAAACTCTTTATTTTAATTATAAAATTATTTAGAATATAATATATAAATATATCATATATATATATATATATATATATTTGATATTACCGTATATATTATATATATTTATATAACGAATCAGGTTATATATATATATATATATATAATATAAATTCACATTTATTTTTTTAAAAAGAAGTCATCTTCTTTTATTAGAAGAGTCCTTTCCTGATGGGTCACCTTCTTTTTGGAGTAAGAAAGAGACAACACCTTTTCTTTGCAGAATTCAAGATTAGCACTCAAAAAAAAATTGTGATTCGTCCCAAAAAAAAAAGTAATTTTTTTTCTTAAAAAATATAATTTTATACAATAAAATTATGACCAATAAATTATTTTAAATACATACCCATATGTATATGAAATCAAAAATAAATTAATAATTGCATAAAGATTTGGCTCTGATGCCACTGTTGGTTTGTACGAAATCGTGACGCAATCAAATTGCAAATATTAGCGGAAGTATGGTATATCAGAGTTTAAAAAATTTTCAACAAAACCATTACCCAGATCATCCTTTATGCAAATTATTAATTTAAAACGATAAATAAGAAGTTATGGAATCATACCCTTGTAAAACGAAGCTTCCACAGGTACTGTTCAACTCCTTGTTCTTCATGATCTCCTTGAATTTCCGGATTAGATTCTTTCATTTGATCAACGTTAGCCACCCAAGTGTTTGGCCTAAAGAGGTGATCCACTAAGGAAGAGAAATTATCAAGAAGGAGGGTGGTTGGCTTAGTTTTCTATCCTCTATAAAAAAGGAGTACTCTCCAACAATTGGAATTGCATCAATCAATATCTATTATAAGACTCCTCTTATATAGATATTGGTCAACCATTCTAATCCTATGAGACATGGGATTTCTTTTAATTAATTAAACTCCTTTAATTAATTTAGGCTTCCCATCACATGGGAATAATTAATTAAATTCATTTAATTAATTTGTCTCCTAATCTTATTAGGAATAAATGAGAATACTAATATTAAATTAATTACTAAACTCCTTTAGAAATTAAAATAATAATAATTATAATAATATTAATAAGACTCCTCTTATTAATATATATTTAATATTTTCAAAATATTAAATAATAAACATTAAGCTATTTAATTTATTCTATCACTATAGATTAAATTAATTATACTTACTGCATTATTACGATTATGCCATTACCTTCTTAAATAATTATTCTTTCTTTTATGGTGTGACCCTTTAGGTTCTCTATATTAAACCGGTTGTGAATAAATCAATTAGAACAATTCTAATCTTATTTAAATAAATAAATTAAACTAATAATTTATTTAAATAAATAATATTTATTCTACAATAGGGATAAGCCTCCCTAGCGATGAATGACTTTTCAGATAATATAGATTTTAACATTAATCATAAAAGAACTTGTGAGTAAATAGTTACCATACAATTCAATCCTTCCACCATACAATGTCCCAATTAAATATAAGACATGAATTTACTGTCAAGTCTTATTTTATTTAATTATATGTATTTCGATTAGAAAATACACAACTTCGATTAATGCAAATTAGAAACCTCTTTCTAATTTTATTCCACCTTGGCCAAGGATTCCTGGGTTGTCATTTAACGAATCACATAGGACATATCTCCTCTTTTACTAGAGGTGGTAGATTCTTTATTGATCATTCATTATCTCCATATGTAACTCATTATACCCAAGCATACCCTATATATGCCTTAAAAGGTCTTAAGGAATAAGTCAAAGTATAATTTGTTACATACAAGATACTATGATGATCTCAAGTCCAAGGATCACTTGTACTACTTTCACATTAGGAATTTCTATTGACAGGCGAGTAAAACTCCATTAGGTATTCCATAGCGAGTCACGTTCAGTGAACTTATTCTCCAATAAGCACCTACATACTTGGTTTAGTGTCTCCACACAAATGATCATGAGATCAATCATCCTCATCCAATGAGCAAGCAACATATGTACCAATCTATCCGGATTTACTAATCCCCTTTTTAGTAATCCCACGATTGAGAACTATTTTAGTTTTAAAGCTTTCTAAGAATTTAGATCTCATTAGCATGATCAACATCATGATTCTAAAAGCATTGCTTAAAACTATGGGTTATTTACATATTATAAAAACAGCACCATGTAGATAATTAAATGCCTTTAATAAATGAATATTTTATTAATAAATAAATAAGATTGTTTACAAAGTATGTGCTTTATCATCATACATGATTGGCTTGTTTGCACACTACTATCAGTTTTAACCTGCCCGAGCCAGCCGGGGCCAGCCGTTTTGAAGTGCATTCCTTTGGTTCCGAATTAGAGGAAGTTGACCTGCGTAGACCGAACTTTCAGAAAATCTGTGCGAAATACGACGAAATATAATCAAGTTTGACTAAGTCGGGGTCCGAGATGATAACGCGGGTAGTTGAGAGGTATCTTCCGGTTCCCAATGGCAGTTAGCTGGTTTATCTTCAATTGCACGCATTTCGAGGTTTGTTGAGTTAGTTTTTCAGCGAATACTGTCTCAACTTGGCGATCCTCGTTCGGTTCGCGACATGTTCGAACGTCATTGGTCCTTTGAATCATTGACGGGGTTATCTCCGGGATGACCTGATTCTTTTGCCCTACCTCGGGGTTATCTCCAAAGTAAAATTACGCTTTTGCCCTTCTGTATGGTTAGTACAAAGAAAGCGAAACTTTGAGTGTTTACAATTCCCACGAGGAATAAACTAATAAAGAAAATAACCAAATACCAATCTTTAACCAATCTAACTTTATTTAAACAAATGAAAATAATCGATGACTAAAACTAATTAGTTCACTAAAATTAAATATAAATTATGAATTATCAAGATCACAACTTCCCCCAATGACATACCCAAATTCAATTATTTCTCATATCAATTAATCAATTATATTAAATTTCTAACCAAGAATTCATAAGTATTTATCTAACCTATTCCAAATTAGACAAGTGTCTTTATCCCTAATTAATTCACTATATTCCTATGTGAACAATTAACAATAAAGCCAAAAATTACCAATTCTTATTAGGCTTATGAGACAATTAGGCATAATCATATCGTTTTTGCAAATTAGATTCTCACTCCTAACAAGAATAATCTAACACATGTATCATATTCCACACTCAATCTAGAATCAATATTCCAACATCATCTAGATCAATAGATTAGTTGCTGGCCTCACAACTATTGCATGCAATACAAAATATGATAAACACCCTAATAATAATTAATCAATATCAAATAAGAAATAATTTAATGAAATAATTTCATCAGGTTCCATTGTAATCTTGAGTAGAAAATTATTTCATGATAATAAAATCAAACACAAGAAACATCAATTCCATCATCATAATTAAATTACAAAGATAGAAGAAATAAAGGTGAAGAAATAATCTAGAATCTAGCTCTAAATCTTCAATCTTCTCCTTTACTCTAAAAAAATCTCTATTGATGATATCTCAAGCTCTCCCTTTTTCTTTTGTCTCTCCTTTCTGACTTCTAATTACGTCTATATATCTCCCTCTGCTCTTCTTTTATGTCTCTTTATTTAATTTAGGACTTAATAGCTGAAAAAGTCAAAATTCCTGCCGAAATCACGCGCTCATGCGCTTGTATCGCGCCACACGTCGCGGCTCCCATTTGTTGCTGCCGCGGTCGCCATCAAGCATTGTTGCTTGCTCATCTGTCAGCTGTTACCTTCAACTTTATGTTCCTGCAGTGTGTTTTGCTTCATTTTTTCTCCCCTTTCAGTTCTCTTTCCTTGTTTTCTCCTTATTCTTGGTCCCAAAGTATTTGCTTAACCTTATTAACTTCATAACAAAGCTAATTAGCACTTTAATTGATCTTTTTTTCATTCAAGACGTATTTTCCATTCCTGCAACAAAAAAATTAAAAATACATTATACTAATTAAAAATTACTTAAGAACTCACAAAATAATTAAGTAAAAAGTATATAATTCATAGATATAAAATTTAATCATCAAATACCCCCAAAGTAAAACTTTTGTTTGTCCTAAAGCAAAGAACTACATTATTCAACAACTAATTTACCTAGCAACAATGAAATAGTGTTACTTGATTACTGGCCTCAAACAAATTCTTCGTACACTTTATAATTCAACGCATGATGAGTTCAATAAATTAATGCGAACATGAGTCTTACATCAACTTGCAATCTCTTGCATGTGTGTGTGATCAATTATACATCACAATGAGTTAGGATTTAGATGAACTCATGCAATCAAGTGTTCCATAGAAATCTTATGTCCACTTTTGAATCCTAGTTTCCCACATTAATTTCCACTAAACATGGCAACACAAAAGTTCGGAGCATCAACAAGAAACTAATTATTCTTTCTTTGACTAGTGCAATGTCTATTTCTCTTAGGCTTTCTATGTTACCCATGTAACGAGCGTTTAACCAATTACTCCCAAAATAGTTAGCTTTAGGGCACTAGGTATAGAGACACCCTTAAGGATCTATTAACTCGAGTAACCAAGGCCACATAAATAGACTAGCCAAGTGAATATATATATATATATATATATATATATATATATATATATATATATATATATATATATATATATATACCATAGCTGACTGTGCAATGCTCAACTCTATTAGGCTTCCTAAGTTACCCATGTAACAAACTTTCGACCAACGACTCCCAAACCAGTTGACTTTAGGGCGCTGAGAGTAGAGACAACTCCTAAGGGCTTACTTGTCCGAGCAACAAAGGCCACAAAGCTGAACTAAGTCAGATTTTATTTTATTTTATTTATATTATATATATATATATATATATATATATATTCTCTTTTTTTAATATCAAATAAGAAATAAACTCCCCTAAACTTATGTAATTGCCACTTTCTATTTTCCTATAATGTTCAATCTAAATTCACAAAATAACCATGAACGAACGATTACACGAAGTTCATCCAAATTTAAAAATTATTTCTCAATTTTCTAACAAATCGACTTATGAAAAATGAGTGCTCATGACATGCAAGGTATTACAACTTATGTAAAATCACCAAGCAATTAATTCATCAATTTCATGCATCAAATTATTTCGTAATATTCTGAATTGTATCACTATCATTAGGTAATCCACTAACACTATTTAATTGCTTTTACTTTTATTCCATCACTAAAATTCTTGAAAACAAATCACATAAAAATAGATAAACCATTATTTTGCAGGACATACGATTGCATTTAGCACGTGCAACAAGACTTTGAACCCCAAAGTAACCCTAGTGAACGAGTTGTCTCCTGAGGGTTTGCAGTGAATATATCCACAAAATTCAATTAAACTACCTATGTCAGAATAATAAAAATACTACCAAACAAAAATAACTAAAAATCCCCTTAGACTTGATATAAGCATTGTCCTCAATGTAGTAGGATTGGAAAAATTAAAGAATGAGGACTTCACTTAACCGTCATGGGTGCGGGGGCGGTATGCTCCTCTTCCTCGCCTGAATCGATAATGATATCCTCAAACACTGGAGGAAGTGGAAAGTGTATTGGGCCCACTCCTGTGCTTTACCCATCACTCACAAACAATTTCGTAAGCACAAAGTTAAATCCCTTAGAATATTCCAAATAGGCGTTCATCCGGTGATGCAATTGGTCGACTCGTCGAGTTTGTTGACAAATAATTTGTTGAAGTTCTTGTGACTCCAAATGAATTTCTCCTACTATCTTCAACAAATGATCCACCACCAACGAAGTTGTCGATATATTTCCTTGAAGCGTTGGCTTTATTATAAATCTGGCTCCTTTTAGATGTGAGACTCCTCCGGCCCATATTCTGAAGTTATTCATCAATTTAGTTGTTATCGGCACTTGAAGGGGTTGTCTTTCTTCATCAAATCCCACTGCTACTCCCGCTTCAATGCATAATCCATAAATCAACGATGGGTGTGACAATCCTTCCTTTATATCATTCTTTATTGCTTTTAAGATTCAATCATGAATGATCATCCACACATTGATCTTCTTTCCTTTTACGATGGAATAAAGCAATGATGCTCTTACCTGATTAAGTTCGTTGATCTTTGTAGTTGGCACTAAGCGAGCACAAATAAAGTAGAACCAAGTTAAACCATATCGTCTTATTTCAGCTATGGAGATATAGAATTCATCGCTCCCATACCTTTCTACCATAGCTCCTGGTCTGCATAAATTCTTGAGTGCCTTGCGACATGAAAATAGTTCTTCTTTATATTTTAAGAATTCATCATCACCCTCACCGTCATCTCGGAATTAGAAAAAATCATTGATGGTTGTTAGGTCAAAACAAACAGCTTTTCCTCTCACCGGATCTATGTTATATTCCGCATTAATTGCATTGGCATAGAATTTTCGTACTACATCCAATATAGGAGCACCCGGTTGAAGGGTCAAGTTTTCCCATTTGTTTTTTTGAATTATTGCATATACTCTACTATCATCCTTATCGTTAGGATATATGCCTCTTTCTAGAATTCCCTTCAGAAATCTCAATTTTATGGAATAGTAGATTATTGTCGTTAAGCTGACGAATCTTGTCTTATCATACACCTCTCCAATGGAAATTTGTGGTGGTCTCTGTCTCTTCATATACTCGTTTACCATACTGAGTACTTTAGCCCAAAAAGAATTTTCGTTAATATTACTCAATTCCTCTTTTCACAATATTGAACTCCAATTATCTGAATTTGTACTTAAAAACTTGTTAATTGATGTTATATTTATAGCCTGAAAATCCAAGGGTTTAATGTTTATTTAGAATTTTCATAGAAGAATTAGAATTAGAAAAAGAGAAGGATTTATTGGTTAAAATAGTCAAAATTCATTGCTGCACTGCGTGTGATGGAAAAGCATGCAAGCCGCAACTTCCAAATCATCACGACTATGATACTCATCCAAGTCGCGGCTTCTAAAGCTGCAGGCCGCGGCATCCGACATTCTGTTCTCCTGGTTCATTTTTCCTTAGTTGCTCTTGCTTATTTCCTCTCCTGAGGGTTTAAACCTGCGAAATAAACCAAAATAACTTATAATAACATTTAAAAAGTCTTAAATTTTATGAATTTTTATAGAACGAAGTAATTATTTGGGATGCCTCCCAATCAGCGCTTGTTTTATAGTCTCAGCCCGACTACTTCCTTGGTTATTCTGCGTCTGATAGAATGACGACGACCTTATGACGGTCAATGTATCCTCCGTAATACTTTTTAAGTCTCTACATATTCACCAAAAATGTTCTATTAAAATCTAGCGGTGAGATTTCCACTGCTCTATAAGAAAATACCTTTATAATGATAAATGGTCCTGACCATTGGGATTTCAATTTTACTGGGAACAATCTCAATCAAGAGTTAAACAACAGAACGTATTGTCCCAGTTCAAATTTGTTGTCCAATTTTTTTTTATCATGCCATCGTTTCACTTTCTCCTTGTACAACCTTGCATTGTCATATGCCTGCAAGCAAAATTCATCCGTCTCATTCAGCTGTAATAATCTTCTTTCACCTGCTGCATGTAAATCAAAATTTAATTTTTAGATTGCCCAATAAGCCTTATCTTCAAGTTCCACCGGTAAAAGGCATGCTTTACCCAACAATAATCTGTATGGTGACATCCCGATTGGTGTTTTATATGTCGTTGGATATGCCCATAGTGCATCATCTAACTTTTTAGCCCAATCTTTCCTGTTTGGATTCACTATTTTCTCCGAAATTCTTTTCACTTCCTGGTTTGAAATCTTAGCTTGAACACTAGTTTGGGGGTGGTAAGCTGTAGCTATCTTGTGCTTTACACCATATCGAGAAAGGATATCAACAAAAAATTTATTGCAGAAGTGTGTACCCTCATCAGTGATGATAGCTCTTGGTTTTCCAAATCTTGTAAAAACATTCTTATGGAGAAAATTAATTAAAATTCTTGCTAAATTTGTAGGTAAAACAACGAATTCTACCCATTTGGAAACATAGTCAATTGCCACCAGTATGTACTACTTGTTGAAAGATGTTGGGAATGGACCCATTAAATCTATACCCCATACGTCAAAAATTTCCACCTCCAAAATAGTGTTTAAAGGCTTTTCATGTCGCTTTGATAGATACATATCCGTTGACATCTATCACACCTTACTACGTATTCATGAGCATCTTTAAACAAGGTTGGCCAATAAAATTCCGACTGAAGGATTTTCACGGCTGTTCTCTCTCCTCTGTAATGTCCGCCATATAATGATGAATGACATTTCTTAAGGATATTCTCAACTTCTTCCCGAGGTATGCATCTCAGCAAAATTTGATCCGAGCACAATTTAAACAAAAATGGTTCATCCCAAATATATCTCTTAACATCATGTAGGAACTTCTTTGTCTGTTGATAACTCAAATTAGGTGGTAACACATGGCTTACTAAATAATTTACAAAATCTGCGTACCATGTTATTTCTTGAGTTATTGAAAATAACTGCTCATCTGGGAAGTATTCATTAACCTTCTTACCATCCCCTTTTTGGTGCTCTGAATTTTCAAGTCTTGAAAGGTGATCTGCTACCGGAATCTCTGTTCCTTTTCTATCTCTAATTTCAAGATCAAACTCTTGTAGTAGAAGTACCCATCTTATTAACCTCGATTTTGCATCCTTCTTTGAGATCAGATATTTTATTAATGTATGGTCTGTATATACAACTACTTTAGCAACAACAATGTAAGTTCAAAATTTATCGAATGCATACACCACCGCCAGTAACTCCTTTTCTGTGGTTGTGTAATTGAGTTGAGCTTCCATCAAAGTTTTACTTACATAGTAAATTGTCTAAATGATCTTTTTTTTTCATTTTCCTAACACTGCACCTATTGCAAAGGATGTACATTAATTCAACTGGAAAATTCCAATCTTGGGGAACAATTATTGGAGTTGAAGTTAATTTCTTCTTCAGTAATTCAAACGCTTCCATGCAATTCTTATCAAAAACAAATGGAACATCATTCTCTAACAAATTGCACAAGGGTTTTGTAATCTTGGAGAAGTCTTTAATAAATCTTCTATAAAATCCTGCATGTCCAAGAAAACTTTTAACTCCCTTCATAGATGTAGGAGGTGCTAGTTTTTTTAATGGTTTCAATCTTCGCTTTGTCGACTTCCAACCCTTTAACTAAAACTTGATGTCCCAATATTAATCCTTCTTGAACCATGAAATGAAATTTCTCCCAATTTAGCACTAAATTTGCTTCCACACACCTCTTTAGAACTAAAATTAGGTTCTCCAAGCAATTATCAAAAGAGTTCCCAAATACTAAAAAATCATCCATGAATACCTCGAGATTGTTCACTACCATATCCAAAAAAATAGCCATCATGCATCGCTGAAAAGTTGCAGGGGCATTACATAATTCGAAAGACATCCTCTTGAATGTAAACGTTCCATACAATCATGTAAATGTTGTCTTATCTTGATCTTCTAGAGCAATTACAATTTAGTTGTATCCTGAATATCCATCCAATAAACAGTAGTATTCATGCCGAGTTAAATGGTCTAGCATCTGATCAATGAATGGTAATGAAAAATGATCCTTTCTTGTTGCCTTGTTAAGCTTCCTATAATCCCTACACACTCTCCATCATGTTACTGTTCTGGTTGGAATCAATTCATTGTTCTCATTTTCAACCACTGACATACCTCCCTCCTTAGGAACACAATGGACTGGACTTACCATGCACTTTCTGATCTTGGGTAAATGTTGACCTGTTAATATTCTAACCTTATGTTTTGATGATGATGTATGCTTTATACTAAATTTTCTACCGTAAAATTTCAGGAACTTGATAAAAGAATTCTTGGTGACTTGTTCTAAAGATTGAAGACTTTTTGGGTCCTAGGAATTAATGTAAGGTCATTGCATTAATAGATTTTCAATCAAGGCTCTAGGACATTATATGTGCATTTTATATGATAATTAGATAAACTAAATGAAAGTTTAAAATAAAAAAAACTAATTTTCATAACTATCATTATTGTTCATTTTTGCCTAATTAATTGGTTCCATGGATATCCTCTAGTCTTATCTTGTTAATGCTTAAAAGTGTATATAATTAATTAATCCTAAGTTAAATATAATAGTCATGATTTATTATACACGTGGGTACATTTGATAATCTATGATATATATTACCATGCATAAACACGTGGAAGCAGTCATTGGGATTTTAACTTGAATACTACTGAGATGTTTATATATTCAAAAGTAATCCTGATTTAATGGTTTGTTAATATATGGAAGTAGTCGGAGTATATATTTTGTAGTAGTTTGATTGCTACAATCTTGGGAAGATAAACAGTGGTTATCTTGGAAACAATAATTACGGTACTGATATTATAACTGACTCTTCTTCAAATTACTTAAGTGGGTAAGTCAAAGATAATGTTGGAGTGTTAATATATATCTATCGTGTGCTTATCTAATGCATATCTTATGCCTCCTCAACGGATTTATTTAAATAAGATATATTAATGGATAGAAATAAGATATTTTGATTAGTCTTGAGATGCAACGGTAACCATTGTTCGGGTTATAAAAAGGCTGTTCTATATAAGTTATTATCACGAATTACATACTGCACTAAATCAGAAACTGGGAAGCAATTTTATTATATTTGGTGTGGTCATAACCAGCTACTGTGCAATTAACTTCTGATATTTTACAGCTTTTTCCTGTAAGCTTTAATTGGAGATATCTCTTTACTCTTTGATCATTGCATTGCATTTATAGTTGAGCCTTGCATTGTTAATTGATTATTTACTTTGATCATAGAGCTCTATATTTGTAATTCTATTTTGATTAGACTTAGCGTTGTCTAAAGGTTCTAATCCATGTGGATTAGGGAATTTTTACAAACAGTTTTAAGAAAGCAAATGTGCTTAAGAGTGCATAGGTGCACAAGGAGCAAAAGTGCTCAAGTGAATTTAATTGTTTTAATTCCTGAAAGAATCTGTTTTGTAAAAGTATCAATTTATAATTGAAAGAAATAAATAAAGTGAGTCTCCAATACTAGTTGGTATTGGATGTGGAGTAAACTACTATTATAGAGGGTAGTAGTTGAACCACTTAAAAATTCTTGTTGTTCATTTAATTAATTTAATTAATTGTGTTTAATTTCCTTGCTCACAAGAAATTATCTAAATTAAATTTATAATATTAAGTTAGATATATTAACTGTTTTAAGGAAGTTCACGAAAGATTTAGTAATATAAATTTTTGTTAAGATTGTTAATTCAATAAGCTGTATTCCAAAATCAATAAACTGCATTGTTAATTCAGTAACCCGAATTAATTAATTCAGCAAGCTGAATTGAGTATAGAGAATAAGTTTAACATAAAATAAAAATTGGTCATAGTTTGTTCTCACACTTACTCAATCCCCCTTTCTAAGTGTGCCTATTTGAATTTCATTTGGTATCAGAGCTTGGCTCTACTTATCTTGGTCTTAAAGGTGACTTATAGGGAAAGATTCTAACATGGCACAGTTTGGGAACAACAATCAAGAAGGTCAATCAACCAATAAACCTCCACTGCTGCATGGAACAGAAAATTACAACTTTTGGAAATTTCGAATGAGGATCTACCTTAAAAGAGATCCTTGGGAATGGTGGGTCATGGAAAATGGATCAGATATTCCCAGGAAATATGATGGGACTCCAAAGACTCTACTAGACATGGACTCAACCAAAACCTACATGGTTTCATATGATTCAAGGGCTATGAACACACTTCTTAGCGACATGGTACAATCCGAGATAGATAAAGTTTCCTCATGAAACACAGCTAAGGAGATATGGGATACTCTAGTAGTGAGCCATAAAGGTACCTCCAAGGTACGAGAAGTCAAGCTAAGCATACTCATGCATGACTATGAAATGTTAAAACTTGAAAAAGATGAAACCATCAAAATGGCTCAAGCAAGATTCTTGGTTCTTATAAATTCCTTGAAGCTACTTGATAAAACTATTCCACAAAGTGAGATCAACCGTAAGTTACTTCGGGCTATGCCCAAAAGGTTTGCTTCTAAAATTACTACTTTTCAAGATGCTGTTATTATTTTTACTCTGAATACTTTAACTCTTTTTGGTGAATTAGAAGAATATGAACATCAGTTAAAGAGATATGATGATGAGGAGGAAACTCATCGAAGAAATGTCTTAGCTCTTAATGCAGGAAATGAAGAAGAGCTTGATGATGACTCAGATGATGAAATAGCCATGATGTCAAGAAGACTCAAAGGACTACTTTAAAGGAAGAACAAAAGGAAGAATACTTTCAACTCAAATAAGTTCAAAGGAAAGCAAACCAAATAGACGTGCTTTAAATGCGACCGTCCAAGCCACTTCAAGAAAGATTGCTTTCAATTAAAGAACAAAGGGAAAACAAGCTACAAGGATAATAAAAAGAACAAAGCCTTTGTTACTTGGAGTGTTAATGAGTTCGAAGTATAGATCGATGCCAAAGATGAAATCACTCAAGTATGCTTCGTGGGAATTAAAGGTGAATCAAATCAGGTATCTCTTTATGAGATTAATTCATTGAAACAAGAAAATGAAAAATTAAAAGAAAATAATGCATATCTAAAAGATTTAGTAAATACATTGATGAGTGAAGTTGATTCCTTAATAGATGAAAAGAAAGAAATTAAAAAAGAGTCATCATGTAAAGAGGAAAAGATTTTGATTGCAAAGAATGATTATTTAGACAATTATAACAAAATACTTTTCAATAAAGTAACTTATTTAAATAATGAAGTTGAAAAATTGACTAATGAATTAAAAATGAAAGATATATGTATTGATGCATTTAGTGACGAGTCTCACTATAAAACTATTCCAACTAATGAACTACAAAAGGAAATAGAGTCATTAAAATTATCCCTTGCTAAATTCATTCAAGGAGAAGAAAACTTAGCAGTTATGTTAGAAAAAAAAGACCTAGCTATGAAAAACAAGGAATTGGTTATAATCCCACTTATAAAAAGAGAGATGTAAAAAATGCTAAAATCAAAATCACGTTTTAAATTAAATTATTGTTCTCCTTTCACAACATGTAAACACTATGGTATTAAAGGTCAATTAGATATAAACTGTTTTAAGAAGGAAAACAAGATTAAAATGGTGTGGATTAAAAAGGGAAATTTACTTGCAACTAACATAAGTGGACCCAAAAAGATATGGGTACCAAAAGGATGAATTATTTTTTCTTAACATGTATGTTTCAAGGCAAGGGTTCCATCTCAAAAATGGATTCTTGATAGCGAATGCTCTCGTCACATGTCCGGTGACAAATCAAAGTTCGTTGAGCTAAATCTCAAGAAGAAAAATGGAACAATTACTTTTGGAGATAATCGAACTTGTGAAATAATCGGAAAAGGTAAAATTGGTAATGGTAAGGTTAATATTAACAATGTTCATCTTGTTAATGGTCTTGAATTCAATCTTATAAGTGTTAGTCAATTAATGGATAATGGTCATCAAGTAAATTTTGAGAAAGATAAATGCACAATATTTTATGGTACTAACAATACTACTGTAGTTGCACAAAGAGAAGGAAATATATATACTCTTGATTTTGAGCAACAGGATGAAGAACTATGTCTTACCACAGTACAAGATGAAGCTAATCTATGGCATAAAAGGATGGGACATGTTCATATGGATCTAATCAAGAAGTTATCTTTGAAAAGTCTTGTAAAGGGATTGCCAAAAATTAAGTTTGAAAAGAAAGGGATATGCGTTCCTTGTCAACTCGGGAAACAAGTAAGAACATCCTTCACTGCAAAGAACATGATATCAACTTCTTATCCTTTGTAATTACTTCATCTTGATTTATTTGGACTCGAAAGAAATGCTAGTATTAATGGTAAATTTTATGCATTTGTAATAGTTGATGATTTCTCTAGATACACATGGGTATTATTTTTGAGAACTAAAGATAAAGCATTTAAAGAATTTGAGAAATTAATTTGAAATTTGGAAATAAAATATAGTCTCAAGCTCATAAAAATTAAAAGTGATCATGGCACTGAATTTTAAAAAGATTTCATAATATTTTGTGATAAAAAAGGAATTAGTCATAAGTTCTCAGCCCCAAGGACCCCTCAACAAAATGGGGTGGTGGAAATAAAGAATAGGACACTACAAGAGACAGCTAGAACATTACTACAAGAAAGTAATCTTCCAAAGAAATTTTGGGTTGAGGCGGTAAGTACATCATGTTATGTTCTAAATAGAGTACTCATTCATCCAATTATTTTGAAAGCACCTTATGAGCTCTTAAATAATAAGATTCCTAATGTAAATTATTTCAAAGTGTTTGGGTCTAAATGTTTCATTTTAAATACAAGTGATAACTTGGGAGAATTTGATGCTAAATTTTATGAAGGAATTTTCATTGGTTATTCTCAAAATAATAAAGCATATCATATAGTTAATATTAGAAAATCATGTGTTGAAGAGTCTGTCCATATTACATTCCATGAGACTAACAATGATCTTCCAAAAGAAAGAGAAAAGGATGCAGAAAATTTGGAGATTGCTGTGAATCCAGCAAACCAAAAAGAACGAATCGGCAAACTGAATGAACAAATTCAACAAACCGAATTGGACGATCAACTGGAGCATGAAACAGAAACCTTACAAAATGTTGAAGAAGATTTTTATGATGATTTAAATCAACAAGAAGAAGTGGTCCATAATATTCAAATGCCAAAGACAGCAAGATATCTCAAAAATCATCCTCTAGAAAATATCATTGGAGATATAAACAAAGGGATAACCACACGAAGAGGTTTACAAAACCATTGTGCATTCTCTGCATTCTTATCACAAGTTGAGCCAAAGAATGCTAAAGAATCTATTCTTGATGAAAATTGGTTATTGGCAATGCAAGAGGAACTTTAACAGTTTGAACGATGCTAAGTATGGGAACTAATGTCTCCTCTTAAAGATGTCTCAATTATTGGAACAAAATGGGTATTTAAAAACAAGCTTAATGAGCATGGGACAACCACTAGCAATAAATCTAGGTTAGTAGCTCAAGGATACAACCAACAAGAAGGAATCGACTATGAAGACACTTTTGCTCCAGTTGCAAAGCTAGAATCAATTCGAATATTGTTAGCTTTTGCATGTTTCAAAAAGTTTAAACTTCACCAAATGGATGTAAAAATCGCATTCGTCAACGAATACATCAATGAAGAAGTATACGTCAAACACCCGGATTCGAGCATGAGAAGTACCCTAATCATGTTTATAAACTAAAGAAAGCTCTTTATGTCTCAAACAAGCTTCAAGGGCTTGGTACGAGAGGATAAGTAAGTATCTTCTTTCAAATGGTTTTACTAGAGATAAAATAGATTCTACATTATTTATTAAGCATAAAAAGAAGGATATTATCATTGTGTAAATATATATAGATGACATAATATTTGGTGCTACTAATAATTTTCTTTGTGAGTGGTTTTCTAAGTGTATACATAAGGAATTCGATATAAGCTTAATAGGAGAACTAAATTACTTTTTGGGACTTCAAATCAAGCAAACAAAGGAAGGAATTTATATCCATCAAACCAAATACACAAAAGAGCTACTCAAAAGATTTGGTTTTGAAGGATCCAACTCAAAGGCTACACCCATGAGCACATCAATAAAGCAAACATCTGATGATAAAGCTATTGATGTAGATTTAATGAAATATCGAGGTATGATTGGTTGCTTATTATATTTAACTGCTTCTAGACTTGATATAATGTATAGTGTATGTCTTTGTGCTCGGTTTCAAGCAAAACCCAAAGAATCTCACTTAAATGATGTTAAAAGAATTTTTAGATATTTAAGTGGCACTATTAATTTAGGGTTATTTTATCCAATCTGCAATCATTTTGAACTAATGGGCTATTCAGATGCTGACTATGTAGGGTATCAAATAGATAGAAAAAGTAAAAGTGGTGCTTGTACATTTTCGGGACAAAGTCTTGTGTCTTGGCATAGTAAAAAGTAAACCTCGGGTTGCTCTATCAACTACATGAGGGTGAATACCTAGCTACAGGAAGCTGTTGTTCTCAGATACTATGGATGAGACAAACCCTATGTGATTTTGAAATTTTATGTGATTGCATTCCTATATACTGTGATAACACAAGCACAATAGATATATCAAAAAATCATGTTTTACATTCACATACCAAACACATAGAGGTAAGACATCATTTTTTAAGGGATAATGTTTCAAAAGGATTAATTAAATTAATTTTTATTCCTACAGAACATCAATTAGCAGACATTTTTACAAAACCATTAAGTGAAGAGAGATTTTGTACGTTAAGAAGGGAATTGGGAATGTGCATGGCATAATACTGATTGAATAAAGAACACTGTAATTAAGTTACACAATATATGCATTAAGTATAGAACTGTTTTATTTAAAATGCTAGATTGTAGGCATGTTTTAAGTTATCTGATTGACGGTATGCTTATTATTTGTTTTGAGATTTCAAACGCCAGGGAAGCCGAACCATCTAATCATAGTCTCAGGAAACTACATAGTGCCAGACTCCTATCACACGTCTTCTTCTCTCCTTCTCTCTCTTACTTTACCATACCTTCAATCGACATATTTCTCTAAACCCTTTTCATTCTTTGTTCTCTCTTCTCAAACCAGACCCTGTTTTCTTTTCTTCTCCATCAAACTTTTCGTCTTCTTCTCATCCATAACTTTCAGACACTATGCAGACTCGTACAAACGAACGAGCGATCGTCAAATCAGACGATGATCAACCCATCTTGCCTCCTCCACCTACAGTAGGACCATCGCAAAAATAAAAGAAGATGAAGAAGGTAGCTTCTGTGCACATGGTTTTAGAAAACTATACCTCGTCAGATGAGTCGAACACCAGACTCTCCTTCATGAAGTCGCCTGGTTCTTCTCGAAGGCAGAAGTCCAAACGACCAAAGGTTTCTACACCCCAGCCAAAATCTCCACTGCCTTTGGTAAACCCTTTCACTCCTTCCTTTGAAATTCCTGAAAACTTCTTTCGTAGTAATGCTTATGAATCTCGTTTCAAAATAATTATTACTCATAAAAAGTTTGTCTACGAGAAATCAATTGATCAAATTTATTATCAAGATTCTCCTCTGGAAAATCTTTTTGAGTCTTGTGGTTTATCTTCTATGGTTTTTCCTCCCACAGTTGCTTATCCTCAGTTAGTACAATAGTTTTATACAAATCTTGAGTGTAATGGTGATTTCTATACATATTTTTTTAAGGGAAAATCTTTGTACTTTACAGTTATGGATTTTGGTAGTATTCTGAGTATACCAAATGTTGGTGTTTGTCCTTTTACTCTTAAGGGTGCTTCTCATATCCCTTTTTCCCCTCTTGAACAACTTCAAACGATCATAGATAATACAACTCTGTATGCTCTATTTAGTCCCAAAACAACAGATGTCTCACCCACTATATGTGTCATATATAAACTGGTACGTTATAATTTGATGCCCCGCATAGGTGGAGGCGTAGATTTTACATACCAAGATTTGGTGGTTGTTGCTATGATTATTAAATGAATGTCTTTTAATTTGTCTCATCTAATGTTACACCATATGATGAGTTGTATTCGGCAAACCAAAAAGTGTCTACCATACAGTGCTTCTCTCACAAAACTATTTCAGCATTTTAAAATCTCATTTGACAATGAAATTTTTGTGTTTGTCACTGTGTCCATTGACTCTAGTAATTTAAAACAATCTCGGTTGTCTCTGGTTAAAGGAAATTTTTTTAGGCCTACTTCTGATCCTCCTGTTCCAACTCTCAACAATCCATCTTCCTCCACTCTGCCAAACACCAATTCTTCTCCTGAAATCATTGGTTTGTTGAACACTATTCTCTAGAATTAAGAAGGTTTGAAAAATGATATGTCTGATATAAAGAATCGACTTACTGTGTTGGAAAAAGGAAAATTGCCTTTGGGTGCTAATGAGATAAATAAGTTGTATAACCATGTTGAGGATGAATTTATAGATTTACAGGCAGGTTCTGAATTACAAACCACATCAATGGTAGAGGCTATGCAATGAAAAATGAACAAGAATGCTTTTTAATTGAGTCAAGAACTCAAATTTGTCAGTAATCAGGTTGGCGAACTAGCAGAATTTTCTGCTAGTAGACTGAATGATGTGGCTCAAAAATTACTCATTCCAAGGAAGTAGTCTACTGTTCCTTACTGGATTCAATGTAATTGGATGGCTGATGTAGACATTTGAAATTTTGCTTTCTTTGTACTAACCTTACAGAAGGGCAAAAGAGTAATTTTATTTTGGAGACAACCACGAGGTAGGGCAAAAGAATCAGGTCATCCCGGAGATAAGCCCGTGAATGATTCAAAGGACCAATGACATTCGAACATGTCGCGAACCGAACGAGGATTGCCAAGCTGAGACAGTGTTCGCCGAAAACCAACTCAGCAAACCTCAAACTGCGTGCCATCGAAGATAAACTAGCTAATTGCCATCTGAAATCGAAAGATATATCTCAACTACCAGCATTATCTTCCTGAACCCCGACTCAGTCAGACTCGATTTTACTTCGCTGCATTCCGCAAAGACTTTCAGAAAGTTCGGTCTGCGAAGGTCAACTTCCTTCGAACCGAGACCAAAGGAGATTATTTCGAGAAGGCAGGACCCACCTGGCCCAGCTGCATCTATACATGTGACTAGCCGCGTGTATGTATACGGCTGGCTCGGGCAAGTTAAAGCAACAACTTTGAGCTCATTTGAAAAAAGAGATAGATAGTTTTAGACAAAGAAAACATTTCTACAGAGAGAAGCCCTCGAGTTGGACTTGTATACCCCAACTTGGAGCTATTTCATCTTGTTTAGCATCTACTTGGAGCCCCGAGAGTGTTCTACGTTGATCCCGAGTGTTGAAATGCTTGTTCACGCGTCCCCCAAGGTGAAAAAATGCTCTTTTTAGCTACGTTCTTTGTAAATTTTGTTCAATATACTAGATTAATGATATATATTGTTTAAATCTAGTTAAACTTGTTGTTTTCGAAGCATATTATGTAATAGTTGATAGATATTGCTTTTCTATCGGTTATATTATACATATTGTGTTGTAAATCAAGTCCGGAGGCGAGATGTACCTAGATCTAAGTCGAATCTAGCCTTTTGAGTGGTTATTAAACATGAAGTTTTAAACCGTATGCTAGATCGGTTTAGATCCATGGTATATCTACGTATTTATTGCTTTAATTGGTCTCAGTTACCCCGTATATCCCTAGATTTGTATCTAGAGGCGAAAGGGGTCCAAAATGGCTTAAAACGGTGATTTCAACCAACGAAATCATCTAATATCAAAGCCAAGGACATTGTATATATGTATTCCCAAATAAATAATGTCAACCTAGGAATCCCGGTGTTGAGATCCCCGAACGGATCCCGACTTGATTCCCACGATGGACCGGTTTTTATGTTGTAATGTTTAAATAGCGCAAATATCATTGTATATGTAATATTTGGATCTTGAAGACGAGCTCGAGGGGTTAGTCCCAAGAAGTCGGATTTAAGATCCCGTGATAATGAAAACTTTAATTGTGGGTGGTCGGATTCATCGAGATAGCTTACATGCCCGATGATGAGCCAACCCTTTTGACGCTTTTTACATACATATCATCAAAATGCTTTTCGATAAAACCAGAAAGAGCTTTCAATAATAATAAAGCGGGTCGGGAATAGACATTAGATTATAAATGGAAGTATCAACGGACCTCAATTCCTATTTGACGAAGGATTGGAAAGCTTTATTTTCAAAACATCATTGATATATATTGTGTTCTAAAAATAAACTTTTATATAAATCAAATCCTTTGTGCATAGGGTTAAAGAAGTACAACACTACTTTCATAATAATTACATATACTAAAAAAATCAATAATGGAAGTATCACAGATCCTTGATTACTATTCGGGTGAAGGATTTGAAAACCTTGTGTTTTCCCAAAATATCATATAAAATGTATATTTTGTGTGACGCCCCCAAAATAGGTTCACAGAACCCATTCTGAGTCGCTAAATACATGGTACAGAATTCGAATACAAATCTTCTTATAACAAACGGTCGTGCAAAATACAAACACACAAACTGTGAGTTTCAATACAGATCGTATATAATACGAAAATAAAAATACTCAAATAAGTCCTCATTACAATTATTATCACACTATTTTATAAAATAGTGAGGACTTCTACAGCTCTGTCTCGGACCATCACTCTATTCCCTGACTAGTCCATGGGATATTCTCATTTCCTGAAGAGAACAATAAAAGAAAAGATTGAGCTCAACTAGCCCAGTAAAGAATATTATGACTAAGATAATGAAGAATAAATTATCGTTAGCCTTCAATAAATTAGATAAAATATTATGGACAACAAGTTTTAGATCAACAACTGCAGCGGAAATAACAATCCATTAGAAGAGTTAAGTAGAGAATAATGTCTACTATCTTCTATGATTTAAAAGTCCATCATCAATATTTTATCCTTGTAAAACCAATCAATAAATATTTCAAATCAATAATTCATCTTTGCACTACGGGCCAAAGATATTCATCAACTAATCATTTATTTTTGCACTATAGGCCAACGATATTCATCGATCAACAGTTAATCTTTGCACTACGGGCCAAAGATAACTTTCACCACAATTTAAGACTGAGGATGATGAAAAATAATATAAAGAACGAATCTAGTGAAATAAAGGACAAATATTAGGGATTCGTAATTTAAGTTATCCAAGTTCAAGTATATTCAATAATAATCAATTGTGGAGAAAAATTCAAGAATGAAGTTCAAAACATGGATCCAATCAAAGATAAGAACCATAACAGATAACTTGGACAAAGAAATTTTTTTTTAATTTTTCTGTGAATAGTGTTGTACGTATGAATAGTACCGTATTTATGAATAGTACAGTACGGATGAATAGTAACTCTGACATGAAAAGGTAAAAAATTTCATAAAAAAGTTCATACCAACATTCCAGTGAAATGATATTAGATGAAACGCGAAACTCAAAGAATTTCTGATCATTTCAGGAATTATAGAAACAATACTTACTGTAGTAAGTTTAAGTTTGGGAATATAAAATAAAATATTATCACTTTCATAATACTGCATATGAAAGAAAATAATATTCTTTACGAATATTGAAAGAAAATAACATCATTTACGAAAAAAATAATATATCTTACCTTAGTAGAATACTAGATCTGTTTGGATTATCGGATATTATGCTGAAGAAATCTTGCACTGTTATCAACACTCAAAATATCTTAATACTCACAAAAAATACGCTCAATAGTATAGAGAAAGAATTTTCTGATTCTGGTGTGATTTTCATTTCTAACTAAGCACCCTATTTATAGGAAAATGCTAGCACACCATCTCTGGAAAAAAAAATCCTATAGATGCTAACCTTGGAAAAAAAATAATTCCACCCACATCATCACTTTCACATGTCGCCCACATGTTTTCTTAAAAAAAACATTTATAACACAAAAAATAATTCAGATCTAATTTGCTCTCTTCTACCTTATTTTATTCTTATACCATGAATTTATTATAAAAATATTACCATTTAAATTATAAAATTATATTATTATATTATCACATTATACTATTATAATGTAATATTATAATAATATATCTGAATGAATTATTTTATCAGAAAAGATAAAATGTCAACTTTCAACAAATATCTCTTTTGCTAAAAATACTTCCATTTATATCAAAATTGAATAAATATTTACTTATTATTTTTATCAATAATCAATTATTATTCACAAATAATATTACAGAATCACAATATTGACAACCAGGTCGTTCCCAGGAAAAAGAGGAGGCTTTCCGATAAGAATTTCTCCTTATTGGCGTGCAATTAGATGACCTAACCCCTTTCCTAGACAGAACTTCTTAGACATTGCCAATAATGTTATCTAATAATATTATTCAAATAATATGAATTATTGATTTGATAATGTGAAATACTGTGTAGTGACAATTATTGAATCAATAATATAAAATACTGTGCAATACCGTGTGCAACTGTGCAACAATGCGTATTACTTTATTTTAACCACCGGGTATTTTAACAGTTTAACGGTAACAGTTTTACCGTTATTTTTAGAAAACTTATTCTTGTCATTTTCTTCATCCGACAGTTTTACGTTATGGGGCCCACAAATGACTGCGCCGTCGTACGAATATTCCCCGACAAAAATAATATTCCCCGACCAAACAAATATTTCTCAACACAATAAATATTTTATGACCACTTGCTTACTTCGTACCTATCACCCCATAACTTATCACATTCATCAAATCAACACCTTACTATTTAAAATAACATATAGAGGAAATTAAATCTTATTGACAGAAAAGTTGGGGTCTTACATTTTGTCTAAAAATAAACTTTTGCTAAATCAAATCCTTCATACATAGGTGCAAAAGAGGAACGACACTACTTCCAAATAACTCACCAATGAGGCTTAGAATAAACCTTTTCAAATAAAACACACACACACACACTCACACACATTTTATGCACAGAAAATCAATAAGATGCGGTACGGTGTTTTCACGGGAGTCGGGGGGTGCCTAAAACCTTTCCCCCCGCTTAACCTAGCCCCTGAATTCCACAAATCTCGAGTTTTAGACCAATCTTTTGGAGTCATGCATTGGACCATATTGCAAAAACTATTAAAACTCGGATGAGTTGGTACATCCATTTAAACCATACCAACTGGCGGCTCTGTCTCATTTGGTCCAATCATAAATAAATAAAATCAGTATTTTCAAAGTCGTCGACACTTATGTCGGTACAGCTTTCCTAAAACCTCACCCTTTGATAAAACCCATAGACATAGCGAACACAAAAAGGTAAAAACAAACAAACACAAACTTAGGAAAAGACGGACACTATAGATTTTTCTCGGCGTCGATAGGTGGCGACTCTACTGGGGATTAAAGAGGGCTTAAGCCGCGTTCAATATTTTTGACTTTAATGTTGCATGTGCATCTTGTGTGAATGATCTTTGTGTGTGATAATTGTCTCGATCTTTAAGCATTTTTTTGTATTAGTGCCTCACACAATATATTAGTGCTTCGTACAATGTCATCATATTGCATACGGTGAGGACGTGAGTGTATGTGAATGTATGTTGTGTGGTACCTCCATTAGGAGGCAATTTCGTCGGTTGTTTATTACTGGAATCTTCTGGGTGTTTCCATTGTGAGGCTCAGGAAAGGCACCACTCAGATCCTCTCCAATTGATAAATGAATGTTTTCATCAAGTAAATTGCGAAGATCTGGGAACCAATTTAAAAAAGCCCGTGAGAGTAACCCTAAGATAAGTCAGCCTCTGATAAACCAAACGCGTGGTGTGTTTTTTTCATGCCCTATTTACTCTTCCGCGTATATAAATGGCAATCATCTTGAACTGTCATTTGTACGTCTTTCTTATCCTGTCATCAATTCGACTAACCCGTTGTGTTGCAGGAAAAGATTAAAAAACCATTAAACTGATGCATAGCATATCATGCATTTTTGTCCACCAATATCCAGTCTAAACTAGATATCGGTTTTGTGCAGATTGGTCCTAGAACTCGATTCCGAGCCAAAAAGGCATGTTCACCACCAGTCAAAATGGCTAAAGGAAGTTCATCAAAACCTATTCTGGTATCTCGAGAAGAATTCGAGGAGTATAAAAAACAGATTGCTGAGATGACCACCCTGCTAAGAGAGCAGTATAAAGTATCTCAAGAACCCAAACTGAAGAATCAGACTGAATCCTCCGCTTAGGGAGGAGTCCGAACACTAGGAAAGGATAGTGATACTCCGGCATCTACCCTAGTGTCCCCACTAGACGTCGAAATATCCAAGGAGGACCCGGTCCAAAAGATAACAAGGGAAATAGTAGACCTTCGAGAGGATAGAGAAATAAGAGACATCAGGAAGAGGATGCGACAGATGGAGGATGCTATCCTATCTATGAAGGGGACTGGATCCCATGAAAGTGTTACTTATTCTGATTTATGTATCTTCCCCAAAGCCAGATACCCTGATAAATTTTAAGTCCCAGAATTTGAGAAATACAATGGTTTAGCCGACCTTTACACCCATCTAAAGGTATACATAGGCGAGTTAGGATCCTATGCCGAGGATGAGAACCTCCGAATGCAGTTGTTCCACAAAAGCCTTACTGGTGAAGCTTGAACTTGGTACGATCGAATCGACAACTCCAAGGTCTATGGTTGGGAAGATTTAGCCCATGCTTTTCTCAACCAGTACATCTTCCAAACCCAAATGGCACCTGATCGCTACCAAGTTACCAAAGTTAACAAACCTAGCAATGAACCATTTAGGGATTACACACAGAGGTGGAGGCACATGGCAGCCCAGGTTAACCGCCAATGGATGAAGCTGAGATGGTTATGACTTTCATTGACATCCAAGAAGTGCCTTATTACGAGAGAGTCCTAGCGGGAATACACAAACCCTTCTCCGAAATGATAAAACATTGGGAAATGGCAGAGATGGGTTTGAAGTCTGGTAAGATCAAAGGCCTCACAACCTTGGAAGTAGTCACCTAATATATATAGTCTGGTAACTATGCGAGCGCTCCTAAATTGATACACGAGGAGAACGATGAAGATGTATCCTTCATTTCACAGGGGCAATCTAGGAGACCCTACATTAGTCCCTCTACCTAGATAAAGAGAAGCGATCTGCCACAGCAACAACAGGCCACATTCATCCAAAGCCAAGATAGACAGAGAAAATTTGAAAGAACGAAAAATAGAGTGTTTACTCCACTAGGCGATTCCCTCGAGAGCGTATTGGCCTTATTGATCGACCATAAAAAAATTACTGATTTGGCTCCACCTCTAGATCCAAAGAGTAACAGATATGATCCAAGCAAGAGATGTGATTACCACTCAGATTCTTAGGGACACAATACACAAGACTGTTGGTCCTTAAAGCATAAAATCCAAAATATGATTGAAAGTGGCGATATTGTGATCAAATAACCTGACCAACCAGATGTCAACACCAGCCTTCTGAGGCAGTACAATACAAGGAGTGAACATGATCGGGTCAGAAATCACTGGAATGGATCCAAATCGTAAGTACATATGGAGGATGGAGGAGTACCCCCAAAGGAGTGAAAGAAAATTTCTTAGGATGGGAAAGTCCGGAGGAGTGTACGACAGTAAGACAAAAATTGGAGACGATCCAGCATCAAGTAACTCTGTTAGCCAAGCTGGTAGTGCGCCAACATCAGGTTACAAGAGAGTTTTTCACTCAATCATTAAAAAACCTAAAAACGGAAGAGGTTAGCCAGAATGAAAGCCTATATCCCTCCATGATAATCCACCTGACTGAAGAAGAGCAAAGCGAGCTAAAAGGGCAGGAAAATTGGAATGATAAAATTATAAGAAGATCTCGCCAACGAAAAAATCGCCCAAAGGAATGCGAATTCTTAAAGAGGAAAGATCAAACAACATTCCAGACACCTGCAAACCCCCGAAATCTTACGACACCGAAAGTCGGGGAGAATGGGAGAAGAAGAGTATTCACGCCTCTGGGGGACTCGTTGGAAAATATGCTTGCACTGTTGGTTGCACAGAAAAAGATCACTGAGCTCGCTTCACCAGCTGATCCCAAAGCAAGGCAATATGATAACAACAAGAGGTGTCTCTACCCTTCTAACTCACCTGGACATGCGACCGAGGAATGTTGGTCCCTGCGACACAAAATCCAGAATCTCATTAAAAATGGAGAGCTGAAGATAGATATCCTCATGACCAGAAAAGGTGAAAGAGAAATAAAAAGCTTAAGATTTCCACTAGAGGCAGACAGTTCAAAGGAAGTGATGGCTATGAGCACCAATTCTTGCAAGACATAAGGTGGGCTGGTCATAATATGGGGAGTGGTAGAGGAAAAAAGTGGGTCCCCTAAGGGAATTCCTCCGCCACCGTCAAACATCTTGTTACCCGAAGTTAGTAACCACACTCTTGAATCTACTCTGCTGGATGATGAGGAGGAAATATTGATCCTTTTCAATGAAGAAAAAGCCAAAAGGGAAAGTTTCTAGCGAGAAATGCAACAACAGTTCGAGAGAACTTTCAAAGTTAAAATCTCCTAAGCCTATGGAAAAGATGAAGGAACAGATCAAGGAAAAGAAGGCGAGGGTATCAGGAAATTTAGCCCATTAAGGAATCAAGAGCTTGTCTCTTTTTACGATGGGTGTAGTTTGAGCGTCCCCAAGGGATGTGCCGAATCAAGAGGTGATCAAGTTATGGCGGTGATTAAAGAAGTTCCAGACAAGGAATTAGCCCTTACTGCCAGCATCGAAGGCAACCTAACCTTTTGCAATTGAAACATCAAGGCTCAGCTAACCCGGAATGCATAGATTCAAAGAATACGATTGCGAGTTCCAGGAGATGTTGGGACGGTGTCATTAGCTTTATGTCTTATTTTATGTTTTATGCATTATTATGTTATGTGTTTTTTATGTAAAAAAGGAAAAAAGAAAAAGAAAAGAAAAAAAGAGAAACAAAAAAAGAAAAAGAAAAGAAAAAGAAAAAGAAAAAGAAAAAGAAAAAGAAAAAGAAAAAGAAAAAGAAAAAGAAAAAGAAAAAGAAATCAATCTTATGATAGCCTTAACGTGAATTACGTAAGACCTGATCTCCTTTCAAAGGAGTACATAGGTAGCCAGTAATGGCGCGGTCTAACTATTACAAAATTCACAAAACCCTTTTCAACAATTCAGCGATCCCAAGATGCGACTCATCAACACCGAAAGTGCGAGAAAACTTGATCTCATTTCGACCTACAAAAGTGCGTGAGTGGCCATTGTGACAAAGTCTATCTCATATCTGAAGACCTATTCTCTGAGATAAAAGCCACAAATGAAGCCTTACAAATCGAACCAAGCCTTGTTGAAACTGATAAATAAAAAACTAAGTCGAGCTCTTAGATCTAATTCAGTGGAATCCAAAGGCCTCTCGACATCAAACATCAAAGCCAAAGCGATAACATGAATTGAGAAACACAGCGATATGTCAAGCATGATCATCAGTGAGTACATATATAAAATAAGGTGATACAAAATATGAATACAGAGAAAATTACAACAAGTGCACCTCCAAGTTAGAAGCGATGATTGGGGCACCCAAACATCAAAGCCAATTTCCACTACCTGTTCACCATGTGGGTTAATAGGTAAAAGACTCTTGCGATCTCGACATATTATCAGCGATATGTCAAACATACAACTAAGAGACTACTCCAGACGACGAGCAAGATTGGGGCAATTTCAAAATCAACGACAACTCAATATTGGTACCCTTACAACAAATAAGACTGGGGCAATGTCGGAGACAACGACAACTTGACACTGGGGCATTTATCGACCATCCCAAAAGGGAAAATGCAAGTCGGCACCCATACTGCGATCCCATCAGCATGCGACGTCATCATCAGAGCTTATATCATATCATTTCACTAGTAATCCGGTACCATCATTTGGTCTCTTCCAATCATAATTTTCTTAGAATAAAATGATCCACATGCGAGGTAAGACTCTTTCATCCATTTATTTATTTTCTATCTCCATACATTAGCAATGATAGCCATTTTAAGTATAGATCAATCTTGCGTTAGAATTTTAGAAAAAGGTTTTAAAAGAGAAGATTTCGTTTAACTTGTTATGAATAGATTAATTCCGATAAGCATCCGTGAAGCAAGAATCAAGAGAATGATTAGAGAATTAAGACTATTCAACCTTTGGATTAGGCACGACATCCTAGTTCAAAGTGCTTTTTGGAGCAGAATCGACCTCATATGCATGTCTGCACTTTGCGGTTACCCTGATTCTTAATTGTGGGGTATGAAACTATGGCGACATCGATGATAATTAATGCGACGATAGAAGATAAGTGATGGCGAACCTAATGTCTCGAATCGTGGCCTTGTTTACTCGAGTAATTAAGCCTGAGAGGTGTCGTTACACCTAGTGCCCTAAAGGCATCTGATTTGAGAGTCATCGGCCTAACGCTCGCTACATGGGTAATTAGTGCCTAAGAAAATGAGCATTGTGAGGAGGTAAAAGGGGAGCCCTGAGAAAATCCGAATCGTGGCCTAGGTTACTCGAGTAATTAAGCCTGAGGGGTGTTTTTACACCTGGTGCCCTAAAGCTGTCTGGTTCTGGAGTCACCGGCCTAACACTCATTACATGGGTAACTTAAGCCTAAGAAAATGAATCTTGCATAGGGTCAGGCGGAGAACAAATAGATTAAATCGCCTGACTTATCTTGAAGTGTGGCCTTTGTTACTCGAGCAAGTAAACCCGAAGGGGTGTCTTTACACCTAGTGCCCTAAAGTCGTTTGGTTTGGGAGTCACTGGCCCAAAACTCACTAAATGGGTAACACTGAATAGCCTAAGAAAAAGAGACAAGTTAAGCGAAGGGAAAAAGAAAAAAAATGAAAATTTTGAGTTAAAAAAAATTTGCGAGATCAGAACGAGATCATCTAAAGTCCTGGAAGAGAAACCCCTACTAAGGGTTGCGTCACTCAAAGTGCACATGTCATATGACTTTAATTCTACGAAGAACGATATCTAGAGCGAAGACGAAGTATCTTTGATAAAGGCAGATAAGTCTTTTGAATCTAATCTTCCTCATGAATAATGACCATGGATGCTTAAAAGTTTCTTGCGATTTCATAACTTGTTAAATGGAAAAATTCCTTCAGATAAAAGATATAAAACAATTACCTTGAGGTTAGCAATTCACAACTTGCTTAGAGAAAAAAATCATTTTCATACTCAGGATCAAGATTTTTAGCGAGCAATTACGAGTTAAGTGGCAGACCCGATGAGCATTCAATTTCATGCACTTTAATTTTATATGTCTCATTGACAAAATCATACTAATCTTTATATACAAGCTACCCCCGACGGCCCTAGCCGTCAAGCTTTTGGCGCATTTTGTTATTCGTCTGATGTGCAGGATATTGCTCACTCTTGACGTGGGCAACAAAACGAGTTTCTCACATTAATCCCTGGTAACAACATGCGAAAAAGCTGGGGCATTTTACGATTCAATGAATAGGAAGGAGCCTAAGGCAGGACCAAGCTTTTCATCAAAAGAAATGAGAGGACTTCTGAAAGAAATTACAATGACATGAGCTTGCGACGACAAAAGAAGGAAACAATTCCTTGAAGATCATTACCCAAGAAAAAACAACTCCTTATCTGTAAAAAAGTATCAAAAGACCACACAAGGGTCAGTCCTAACTCACAATTTATAAATGCGAATCCATGACATATAATGGATGCATCAGGACATATGCAGTGAATAAAAGCATTATATATACATCTCTGTGAAATACATAAAATTGTATACATCAAATATCATCTCTGTCCTACAAATAAAAGTAAAAAGGACATGGAAATGGGGCAGAGCAGCCCGTCAACTAATAAAAGGCCTAGCAAATGAAATATACATCATCAAACATGTCAACCTGTGCCAAGTCCTCCTAAGTCAAATCCTCTGCATCGAAGTTTAAATCTGCATAGTGAAAGGATGGGCCGCATCCTCTGGGGACGTCAGCGGAACCCGAGTCATCAGTCAAGCCAGTATCCAATCCAGTGGGGTCGCAAGTAAAAGAACTCATCTTTTTATAATCAATGATGTAATCCATTGGCAACAAACCAGTGAAGGCATCGGCATAACCCCGATGGTGTAATTCAGTGGCAACAAAATAGTGAAGGCATCGGCACAACCCCGATGGTGTAATCCAGTGGCAATAAACCAATGAAGGCATCGATATGGTCCCGATGGTGTAATCTGTTGGCAACAAAACCAGTGAAAGCATCGGCTTAACCCCGATGGTGTAATTCGTTAGCAGCAAACCAGTGAAGGCATCGACATGACCCCGATGGTGTAATCCGTTGGCAACAAACTAGTGAAGGCATCGGCATAATCCTGATGGTGTAATCCATTGGCAATGAACTAGTGAAGGCATCGGCTTAACCCCAATGATGTAATCTGTTGGCAACAAACCCGTTAAGGCATCGGCATCCGATGGTGTAATCCGTTGGTAATGAACCAGTGAAGGCATCGGCGTAACCCCGATGATGTAATCCGTTGGCAACAAACCAGTAAAGGCATCGACCTAACCCCGATGGTGTAATTCATTGGCAATGAACCAGTGAAGGCATCGGCATAACCCCGATGGTGTAATCCGTTGGCAACAACCTAGTGAAGGCATCGGCATAACCCCGATAGTGTAATCCGTTGACAATGAACTAGTGAAGGCATCGGCTTAACCTTGATGATGTAATCCGTTGGCAACAAACCAGGGAAGGCATCGGCATAACCCCGATGGTGTAATCCGTTGCCAATAAACCAGTGAAGGCATCGGCTTAACTCCGATGATGTAATCCGTTGGCAACAAACCAGTGAAGGCATCGGCATAACCCCGATGGTGTAATCCGTTGGCAATGAACCAGTGAAGGCATCAGCATAACCCCAATGGTGTAATTCATTGGCAATGAACCAGTAAAGGCATCGACATAACCTTGATGGTGTAATCCATTGGCAATGAACCAGTGAAGGCATCGGCATAACCCTGATGGTGTAATCCATTAGCAACAAACCAATGAAGGCATAGACATAACCCCAATGGTGTAATACATGCAACAAACTAGTGAAGGCGATGGCTCGACCCCCGATTATGTAATCCACAGGCAACGAACAAGAGTGAAGGCATCGGCTCGACCCCAGATGATGTAATTAGTTGGCTACAACCTAATGAAGGCATTAACACAACCCCGATGGTGAAATCCGTTGACTATAACTCAAACACAGGTTGGCTCAGCCCCGATAATGTAATTCGTTAGCTACAACCCAGGGAGGGCGACGACTTAACCTCGACGACATAGTCCTTAGAACTTTATCATAATCTCGCATTTCATTACATATTTTATACATGACATTGAATCATCAGATATACCTTGTCATGCATTCTCCATGTCTAGTAATCTTTGTCGTGTTCATTCCTTTACATTGCATAAACATGACAAAGAGGGGCATCTGTAGACACTTAAAATTTTGCTTTCTTTGTACTAACCTTACAGAAGGGCAAAAGAGTAACTTTACTTTGGTGACAACCACGAGGTATGGAAAAAGAATTAGGTCATTCCAAAGACAATCCCTTGAATGATTCAAAGGACCAATGACGTCCGAACATGTCACGAACCGAATGAGGATCGCCAAGCTGAGACAGTGTCTGTCGAAAACCAACTCAGCAAACCTCGAACTGCGTACCATTGAAGATAAACTAGCTAACTGCCGTCTGAAACTGGAAGATATATCTCAGCTACCAGCATTCTCTTCCCGGACCCTGACTCAATCAGACTTGATTTTACTCCGCAGCATTCCGCAAAGATTTTCTGAAAGTTCGGTCTACGAAGGTCAACTTCCTCCGAACCGGGACCAAAGGATCGCACTTCAAGACGACGGGACCCGTCTGGCCCAGCCGCATCCATACATATGGGTAGCTGTATATATGTATGCGGCTGGCTCGAGCAGGTTAAAACACCAACTTTGAGCTCATTTAAAAAAAGAGAGATAATTTTAGAGAGAGAAACCATATCTAGAGAGAAGCCCTCAGGTTGGACTTGTATACACCAACTTGGAGCTATTTCATCTTGTTTACCATCTACTTGGAGCCCCGAGAGTGTTCTACGTTGATCCCGGGTGTTAAAACGCTTGTTCACGCGTCCCCCAAGGTGAAAAAACGCTCTTTCTAGCTACGTTCTTTGTAAATTTTGTTCAATATGCTAGATTGATGATATATATTATTTAAATTTAGTTAAACTTGTTGTTTTATAAGCATATTATGTAATAGTTGATAGATATTGTCTTTCTATCTGTTATATTGTACATATTGTGTTGTAAATCAAGTTCGGAGGTGAGATCTACCTAGATCTAAGCCGAATCTAGTCTTTTGAGTGGTTATTAAGCATGAAGCTTTAACCCATATGCTTGATCGGTTTAGATCCATGGTAGAACTACGTATTTATTGCTTTAAATGGTCCCTATTACCCCGTATATCCCTAGATTTGTATCTAGAGGCGAAAGGTGCCCGAAATAACTTTAAACGGTGATTTCAACCTATGAAATCATCTAATATCAAAGATAAGGACATTGCATATATGTATTCCTGCATAAATAATGTGAGCCTAGGAATCCCGGTGTTGAGATCCCCGAATAGATCCCGACTTGATTCCCACGATGGACCAGTTTTTATGATGTAATGTTTAAATAGAGCAAATATCATTGTATATGTAATATTTGGATCTTGAAGATGAGCTCGAGGGGTTAGTCCAGAGAAGTCGGATTCAAGATCCCGTGATAGTGAAAACTATTATTGTGGGTGCTCGGATTCATCGAGATGGCTTACATGCCCGATGATGATCCGACCCTTTCGACGCTTTTTACATGCATATCATCAAAATGATTTCTGATAAAACCACAAAGAGCTTTCAATAATAATAAAGCGGGACAGGAATAGACATTAGATCATAAATGGAAGTATCAACGGAACTCGATTCCTATTTGACGAAGGATTTGAAAGCGTTGTTTTCAAAACATCATTGATATATATTGTGTTCTAAAAATGAACTTTTCTATAAATCAAATCCTTTGTGCATAGGGTTAAAGAGGTACAGCACTATTTTCGTAATAATTACATATACTAAAAAATCAAAAATGGAAATATCACAGATCCTTGATTACTATTCAGGCGAAGGATTTGAAAACCTTGTGTTTTCCCAAAATATCATATAAAATATATATTTTGTCTAAAAATAAACTTTTGCTAAATTAAACCCTTCGTATATAGGTGCAAAAGAGAAACGACACTACTTCCAATTAACTCACAAAGAGGTTTAGAATAAACCTTTTCAAATAAAACACACACACACACACACACTTTATGCAAAGAAAATCAATAAGATGCAGTACCGTATTTTCACGGGAGTCGGGGGGTGCCTAACACCTTCTCCCCGCTTAACCTAGCCCTCAAATTCCAAGAATCTCAGGTTTCGGACCAATCTTTCGAAGTCACGCATTGGACCATATTGCGAAAACTATTAAAACTCGAATGAGTTAGCACATCCATTTAAACCATACCAACTAGCGGCTCTGTCTCATTCGATCCAATCATAAATAAATAAAATCAATATTTTCAAAGTCGTCGACACTTATGTCGGTACCGCTTTCCTAAAACCTCACCATTTGATAAAACCCATAGACATAGCGAACACAAAAGGGTAAAAACAAACAAACATAAATTTATGAAAAGACGGACATTATAGATTTTTCCCGGCGTCGATAGCTGAGTATACTGGCGATTTCTTAGATGCCCCACTGCATGCATGTACTTTTATTCCTCGTCCTCCTCGCTATGCAGATGAACTCTCCCTGGAAGAATGTATTCACCGCATCAATCATCGTCCTTATTTCACTAAGCATGCTGTACAGAATGCCCAAGTTGTGGATCTTAACTGACTCTCCCCTCTACTCTTTTTGATGGATGTTAAAGGGGGAGAGAATTCTACAAGTTTATTTTGGTTGGTTGGTTTGGTTTAAAGAGTGATTATTTTGGTTGGTTAGTTTAAAGACTGATTATGGTTGGTTTTTATGTTAAGGTTTTAAAACTTTAAAATTCTGGGATAATATTGGATAATATTTTTAGTTAATATTTTGATGGATAATTTGCCTGGTATTTTTTAAATATTGAAACTAACATATTTGCAAGTTTTAAAGATATTGACAGATCCCTAATAAAGGCATGTTGGGTAATATTATTTTTCTGAAATGCGATATTTTAAATATTTGCATGTATTTAGGGGGAGCATTAATTCTAATATTGTCATCATCAAAAAGGGGGGAGAATGTTGATCTATTAATATTCTAACCTTATGTTTTGATGATGATGTATATTTTATACTAAATTTTCTACCGTAAAATTTCAGGAACTTGATAAAAGAATTCTTGGTGACTTGTTCTAAAGATTGAAGAGTTTTTGGGTCCTAGGAATTAATGTAAGGTCATTGCATTAATAAATTTTCAATAAAGGTTCTAGGACATTATATGTGCATTTTATATGATAATTAGATAAACTAAATGAAAGTTTAAAATTGAAAAAAAAAACTAATTTTCATAACTGTCATTATTCTTCATTTTTGCCTAATTAATTGATTCCATGGATATTCTCTAGTCTTATCTTGTTAGTGCTTAAAAGTGTTATATAATCAATTAATCCTAAGTTAAATATAATAGTTATGATTTATTATACACGTGGGTACAGTTGATAATCTAAGATATATATTACCATGCATAAACACGTGGAAGCAGTCATTGGGATTTTAACTTGGATACTACTAAGATGTTTATATATTCAAAAGTAATCCTGATTTAATGGTCTGTTATTATATGGAAGTAGTCCGAGTATATCTTATGTAATAGTTTGATTGCTAAAATCTTAGGAAGATAAACAGTGGTTATCTTGGAAACAATAATCACGGTACTAATATTGTAACTGACTCCTCTTCAAATTACTTAAGTGGGTAAATCAAAGATAATGTTGGAGTTTTAATATATATCTGTCGTGTGTTTATCTAATGCATATCTTATGCCTCCTTAACGGATTTATTTAAATCAAATATATTAACGGATAGAAATAAGATATTTTGATAAGTCTTGGGATGCAACGGTAACCATTGCTCGGGTTATAAAAAGGTTGTTCTATATAAGTCATTATCACGAATTATATACTGCACTAAATCAGAAACTGAAAAATAATTTTATTATATTTGGTGCGGTCATAACCAGCTATTGTGCAATTAACTTCTGATATTTTATAGCTTTTTCCTGTGTGCTTTAATTGGTGATATATCTTTACTTTTTGATCATTGCATTGAATTTATAGTTGAGCCTTGCATTGTTAATTGATTATTTTCTTTGATCACAGACCTCTATATTTGTAATTCTATTTTTATTAGACTTAGTTTTGTCTAAAGGTTCTAATCCGTGTGGATTAGGGAATCTTTACAAATAGTTTCAAGGAAGCAAAGGTACTTAAGAGTGCATAGGTGCACAAGGAGCAAAAGTGCTCACAAGAATTTAATTGTTTTAATTTTTGAAAGAATCTATTTTGTAAAAGTATCAATTTGTAATTGAAAGAAATAAATAACGTGTATCTTGAATACTAGTTGGTATTGGACATGGAGTAGATTACTATTATAAAAGGTAGTAGTTGAACTACGTAAAAATTCTTGAAGTTCATTTAATTAATTGTGTTTAATTTCTTTACTCATAAGAAATTATCTAAATTGAATTTATAATCTTAAGTTGGATATATTAACTGTCTTAAGGAAGTTCACAAAAGATTTAGTAATATAAAATTATGTTAAGATTGTTAATTCAGCAAGTTGTATTTAAAAATCAGTAAACTGCATTGTTAATTCAGTAACCCGAATTAATTAATTCAGCAAGCTGAATTGAGTATAGAGAATAAGTTTAACATAAAATAAAAATTATTCATAGTTTGTTATCACACTTATTCAACCTCCTCATTCTAAGTGTGCCTATCTGAATTTCAGTAAATTATGTCTGCATCTAACCACTTGATTATCTCATTCTTAACCATTTCTTTCATTATTAGATTCAGTCGATGTTGTTGTTCAATGATTGGTTTGGCTTCATCTTCAAGCAATATTTTATGCATACAGTAAGAAGGGCAAATTTCTTTAATATCTGCCAAGGTCCATCTAATTGTTGTCTTATACTCACGCAACACTCGCAAAAGCTTTTCTTCCTGAAGTTCATTAAGTGAAGATGATATAAATGTAGAAGCTTCACCTAAATATGCATACCGTAAATGTTTAGGAAGAGCTTTCAACTCCAATGTAGGTGGTTCTTCTCAAGATGGCATTGCACGTGAATTGGAACTGCTTGAATGATCTAAAATCTCATATCGCTGTACATAACTGATAAACTCTGGAGCTGAATTTAATGCTAGAGCATATTTCTGAGAACCCAGAAAATCTGAAACAACTGGATTTATTATTAATGCTAACTCAAGTGAGCCAAGTAGATATGTTTCTAAAAACACTTTTTCCATAGCTTCAGTAATTAGATCAACATGGAAACAATCTTCCACTTCCTTCGAAAACTTCATTGATTTAAAAACATTGAATGTAACCTCTTGGTCTTGGACCCTCATAGTAAACTCCCATTTTTGAACATGAATCAACGTCCTTCCTATAGCTAAGAATGGACGCCCAAGAATGATTGGTATTTCACGGTCTTCTTAAAAATCCAAAATAATAAAATCTACTGGAAAAATAAATTTATCCACCTTACTAGAACATTCTCTACAACACCTCTTGGATACGTAACTGATCTGTCAGCTAACTATAAAGTCACATTTGTCGGTTTTGTTTCTTTCAATTCTTTTTTTTTTGCTAAATCAAACTCAATTCTTGATAGATAGATAAAGGCGTCAAATTAATACTAGCTCCAAGATCACACAAGGCTTTCACAAAATACTGATTACCGATTGGCACGGAATTATAAAACTACCCCGATCTTTAAGCTGGTGGGAGTTTCTTTTGTAGTATTGCACTACACTCCTCCGTTAATGTTACTGTTTCAAACTCACCCAACTTCCTTTTTTTGACAAAATCTCATTCACAAATTTAACATAAGAGGGCATTTGTTCAAGTGCATCAACAAATGGGATATTAATTTGAAGCTTCTTGAATACCTCTAAAATTTTCAAAAATTACTTGTCTATTTTCTTCTTTTCTAATCTTTGTGGAAATGGAACTGGAAGTACCTGTTTTAACTGTTTATCTTGATCTATTTCAACTTGTGGATTTTCTTGTTTTTTTTTCTCTTAATTCTTCATTGCTTATTTCTACAACTGGCTCATCATCCATGCTTGAGTCATCAATTATGGTCTTGCTATTCTCCTTTTGCAATTCCTTTCCACTCTGTAAAACTACTGCTTGACATTGATCTTTCTCAACAACGTTGAAATATTTCTTTACACTATCACTTAAAGAATTTAATGGTTGACTACCCATGTTAGTCACGATATGACTGATCTGCTCCTCCACTCTTATCATTCGTACTTCACTTTGCTCTATACACCTTGACTAAATTTCCTCGAATGATGGCTTCTTCTCTTGTTGTAAAACATTATTGCCCTGCTTGTTACTTTCTCCAATGTAATGTACTGATTCAATATTAATAGCACATTGCTCCTTCACATGATTTCCTGCACAAATATCACATGATAATGCCATAGTTTGAGTAAACTGAGATACAAAAGAATCCATTTTCTTTCCTAAAGTCGATACTTGCTCCATCAATGCTGAAATCACATCCATTTGGTTTACTCCCACTATTCCTAATTGCATATTTCTTGATGCTGACCGCTGATAGTGGTTATTTTTCATTATCTCCACTAACTCATATGCTTCATCACAGTTTCTCTCATTCAAAGCCCCGCCTGCAGCTGCATCAATGTTGATTCTCATTTCTTTATTCAAACCATTGGAAAAAGTTTGAACTTGCAACTACTTTGGAATACCGTCATGTGGGCACTTTTTGATTAGTTCCTTAAATCTTTCCCATACCTCATAAAGGGATTATGAATTTTCTAGGGCAAAAGTTGTGATGTCATTCCTTTATTTTGCTGTCTTAGTTGGCGGAAAAACTCCCACCTTATTTTACGTTCTCCTTTTTTCTTTTGTCCCTCCTTTTTGACTTCTAATTACGTCTTCTCTTCTTTTACATCTCTTTATTAAATTTAGGACTTAATAGCTGAAAAAGTCCAAATTCCTGCCGAAACCACGCGCTTACGCGCCTGTATCGCGCCACGCGCCCGACTCCCATTTGTTGCTGTCGCGACCGCTATCAAGCATAGCGACTTCCTCATCTGCTGGTCGCGGCCTTCTATTTTCTGTTCCTGCAGTGTGTTTTGCTTCGTTGGCTTGCCCTTTTCAGCTCTCTTTCCTTGTTTTCTCCTTGTTCTTGTTCCCAAAGTATTTGGTTAACCTTATTAACTTTATAAGAAAGCTAATTAGCACTTTAATTGATCTTTTTTCATTCAATACGTATTTTCTATCCCTACAACAAAAACATTAAAAATACATTAAACTAATTAAAATTACTTAAGAACTCATAAAATAATTAAGTAAAAAGTATATAATTCATAGATATAAAATCTACTCATCAGTAGGCCAGATGGGTGGCCAACTGATGATCTTTGTCAATGGTTGCTACTTAATTTCTCCCATAGTGAAGTGGTATAATTTTTTGAATCTTTGTAAAGGCAACCACTTTTATAGATGGTTCAAAACCCACTATTATAGAAGTAGCGGGTTGTGAACCACCTGCACAAGTGGGTGCCTTTACAAAGATTTAGAAAAATAAAATCACTTCACTGCGGGAGAAGGTAGCAACTATTAACAAAAATCATCAGATTGGCCACCCGTCTGGCTTACTACTAGGAAAATCAACTGTGAAAAATGAAAAAAATAGGATCAAAAGTGAAACGACGTCAAAAATAGTCAAATGCATAGAGGCTGCATATCGAAATTAGCTAATGCAAGAAAAGATACAGAGGTAGAGGGTTGTGAACAACATGCAGTAGTAGCGAGTATGCGCGGTTGTATTTGCAAACCTCATTCCCCGCATATTTGACAAGTAAAGAAAAATATTAATGTATGTCCTTAATTATATTTTCTAATTATATAAATTCTATTGATTATATAAACTGTTAAAAAGTTATAAAAAGTTCTTTTGCCTAACTTATATAAAGAAAACTTAAAAAATGTATGGAAAAAAAGACCAAAACAGGCCCTAGGAGTCGAAGCAACGCGAAATCATAGGTGAAGTAACTCTTAGATATTTCAAACTTTTTGTAACTTACAGGACTCGATTTGATGTTATGGTGGCCGAGTTATCTGCTCATTTGCCTAGTTTTTATATATAACACTTAGAAAAATTTTGGCATAGTAGACCAAAATGGGCCCCGGGCGTCGAAACGACTCGAAACAATGTGTGAAGCACCTCTTAGATATTTCAAACTGTTACAACTTACAAAACACGATTTCGAGCTCTGGTGACCGAGTTATCTGTTTGTTTGTCTAACTTGTATAAATAACACCTAAATAGTTTTAGGAAAAGTAGACCAAAACTCTCCCCGGGCGTCAAAATGACGCGAAACTATAGGAAAACACCTATTGGATATTTTGAACATGTTACAACTTACGAGACTCGATTCCAAGCTCCGGTAATCGAGTTATCCACTCGTTGCCTAACTCGTATAAAGAACACTTATAAAAATTTAGGAAAAGTATACCAAAACTCACCCCGGGCGTCAAAACGATTTTAAACCATAGGTGAAGCACCTCGTAGATATTTTGACCACATTATAACTGACAAGACTCGATTCCGAGCTCTGGTGGCCGAGTTATCCGCTTCTTTGCCTAACTTATTTAAAGAACACTTAGAAAAATTAAGGAAAAGGAAACCAAAACACTCCCCGGGTGTCGAAATGACGCGAAAACATAGGTGAAACACCTCTTAGATATTTTGAACACGTTATAAATTGCGAGACTCGATTCCGAGCTCCGGTGGCCAAGTTATCCGCTGATGAGTGGGTTTTATACCTACAAATCGGTTACTTTTTGGGCTTAATTCTTTGTTACTTTGAGTATTTTTAGCATCTTTTTACTTGTTTCCTTGTTTGTGTTGTAGGAATTGGTTGTGGTTGATGAAAATAGGAAAATTTGGGCTTAAAGACAAGTTTGCAGCTTTTGATTTCCAGCCAAACCGTCGGGGTGGATTCCACAGTGTATTTTAACCTTCGGGATGGATTCACATCATGACACCGCCGGGGCAGATTTCTTGAAGGTACTAAAATCGTCGGGAAAAATTGGTCGAGACAGAGTTGGTTACCTTATTTTGAGCAGTTTAATTTGGGAGAGGATTCTATGAGGCTGATTTGGAGACGGAACGTGAGGAACATTAAAAGATACATGTTGAGACAGAAAAGGGGGATCGAACTCTAGTTTTGAATAAGCTTTTGGAGAATTAAAGCAAGGAGGCTAGCACGAAGGATTCAAGACAATAGTGAAGAAGAGCAAAGGATTACATCATAGTTTTTATTCTCTTTCTTCATCTTTATTCTTGTATTCAGAATGTTATATCACTTGTGGATGTTGGGTTTTAATTCAATCATGTTGAACTAATTTTCTCTTTAAGGCTACAATGGATCTTATTGTGTAGCTATGATTGGCATACAACATTATTAAGTTATTGAGATTATTTTCAGGATTTTCTATTATGAATCTTGTTTAAATATTAATTGCCTGATCAACAATTACCATGGTAATCTATGTACTCGAGAGATGAATTATAGATTTAGACCTAATCATAATAGCATGTGATTATGTTTTCTGTATGGCGTTGGAATTCATGATTCGTGTCTAGGATTGAGAAATACATATATATCGCATGTAATCTGGAAAAGAACTGGTGCTTTTAATCCTATTTAATTGTAATTCACATGGAGATATAGTTAATTAGTTAATTAAGGTGTTCATCTTAATTCTGTCATCTGTGGAGTTAAGTTGATATGGGTATGATGCATTGAGAGATGGTCATATGTACTTATGTGTTCCTGATTAAGAATCCAGAATAATTAATTTGGCTTAACAGGATGTGTGTCGATCTAAGTGAAGCAATAAGTGAAATTGTAGTCTTAAGTCTCCTTTCTCTATTTAAAACTTGTGGTAGTTAAATTTAGTTAAACTAATTAGTTTCATAACTTTCATCACATTGATCACTTGTTTAAAGAAACTTAGATAATATAAAAATTGGTGCTTGTTAGAATAGAATATAGTTTAGTTTCTTCGTGGAAGCAATACTTAACTTATCACTTTATTACTTGTTGATCACGTATACTTGCGTGTTGTGCTTAATTAGATTTTGCCCAACAAGTTTTTGGCGCCGTTGCCGGGGACTATAAACTGTTTTTATTACTTTCAATATCAGTTTAAATTAAATCAGTTTGTTAAACATTTTTTCTTTTCTTTTTGTTGTTTCTTGTTTCAGGTGATTGTGATCGGTGCATGTAAACACGGTCAAAACAACCAGAACTTAAACCATACGTGGACGATATCGAAAGACGTTTTCAACGGTTATTGAATTTTTTTAAGGAAACAAGAGACAAAATGGAAAACAAAGCTCTAAAATCACTAAGGGATTATGCCATGCCAAAAATTGGTGAGATTCAATCGAGCATCTCGAGACCAGCCATTGCTATAAATTCCTTTGAAATTAAGCTGGGAACAATTCAAATGATTCAGAATTTGGTACAGTTTGGGGGAATGGCTAATGATGACCCGAATGAGCACTTGGTGAGTTTTTTTAGAGATTTGTGATACATTCAAATATAGCGGGGTAACGAATGATGCAGTGAGATTGCTGTTATTTCCATTCACATTGAGGGACAATGCAAAAAGTTGGTTGCAGTCACTACCACCAGGCTCTATTACTACTTGGGATGACTTGACACAAAAATTCTTAGCAAAATTATTTCCGTCAGCGAAAACTGCTAAGATGAGGAATGATATTACTACCTTCGAGTAACAGCATGGGGAATCATTGTACTAAGCTAGGGAGAGATTTAAGGAATTGTTGAGAAAGTTGCCACATCATGGACTTCCCAAGTGGTTACAGGTGCAGACATTTTACAATGCATTAGGTAGTAATACTCGGACCAGCATTGATGCAGCAGCGGGGGGAACACTAATGGCCAAGAGTTTTGATGAGGCATTTAAGTTGCTAGAGACCATGGAAGCTAATAATTATTAGTGCCCAACTGCAAGGCTGAATCAGTCTAAGGTAGCAGAGGTGTTAGAAGTGGACACAGTAATAACTTTAGCAGCTCAGATGTCAGCACTTTCAAAGAAAATGGATGAAATTATGGGTGAATGTGTAACAAGTGGCATTTGTGTGCGGGTTCACATCTAACAGAGCAGTGTGCAATTAATCCCGAGGTAGTCCAATTTGTGGGTAGTTACAACCGTCAGCCGAGTCTGTATCAGAATAGTTACAATCCACGGGCAAAGGAATCATCCTAACTTCTCGTGGAGTAATAATCAGAATCATTAGCAGGCTCCACGACCGACATATCCTCCCGGGTTTCAAAATCAATAACACCAGACCGTTTAGCAACCCGAAAAGAAGTCAGATTTGGAAGATTTGCTCATGAAATAATAGCTAGTAATGAGGTGGCAATGAAATATCAAGCAGTTGCAATAAAGAATCTAGAAAACCAAATCGGACAGCTTGCAAGTGCTCTAAACAATAGACCTCAAGAATCTCTTCCGAGCTATACCGAGAAGAATCCTAAGAGTGGTCAGGAATAGTGTAATGCTATAACGCTTTAGAGTGGAAAGGCGTTGGTCACAGATTCTGATGGGACATCAACTTCTAATAAGGATGGTGAAAATGACGGGGGAGATTCGGAGAGAAAATCTAAGGAAAAATTTGAAAATCTTAAGAACCAGTTCGCCAAATTCATGGAAATCTTTACGAAGTTGTACATTAACATTCCGTTCGCTGAAGCATTAGCGCAGATGCCAAGATACGTCAAGTTTATTAAAGAAATATTATCCAAAAAATACAATCTTGGATAATTCAAAACGATGGCATTAACGGAAAAGTGTAATGTAGTTCTTCAAAAAAATCTCCCCCCGAAGTTGAAAGATCTGGGCAGCTTCACGATCCCATTGTCAATTGGTAATCAAGATGTGGGGTAGAGCATTATGTGATTTAAGGGCAAGCATAAACCTCATGCCACTTTACATTTACAAGAAGCTGGGTTTAAATGAAGCAAAGCCAACAATTGTCGTCCTATAACTCGAAGAAAAATCAGTCACATATCCGTTGGGAATAATAGAAGATGTGTTGGTAAAGGTTAATACGTTTATATTTCCAGCTGAATTTGTGGTGTTAGACTTTGAAGAGGACAAGAATATTTTGATAATATTGGGAAGACCATTCCTTGTGACCAGAAGAACACTAATCGATGTGCCTAATGGAGAATTAACTATGAGAGTGTTCAATCATGAGATAAAAATCAAAGTGTTCAAGGAAATCCCAATCCCAAATGATAAGGAAGAGTGTTATAGTGTGGATGCATTCACAGAGGTAGTTCATAAAGATCCTCGAGAAGATGGTGGTTTAAAAACCCTCACTGGGGTACAAAGGATAAATACTCATTCGATAATTACGAGGAAAGAACACATGGTAAAACACTGTTGACTATGTGCGGAGAACATCAAAAGTGCTCAAACCATCCATGCTGATCCAAACTAAAACAGGGAATAGTCAAGTTGAAAGATTGTAATCAAGCGCTTGATGGGAGGCAACCCAATCATTATTTTAGTTCTAATTCGTAGATTTCAATTTTCATTTTCAATTCAGTAGAGTATTTAGTATTCATTTTTATGATAGTAGTTAATCAATAAAGGTTTTCATGAACAATCTCCGAACTGCTCGCTCTAATCCTTACTAATTATTACTGTCACAAGTATTCGGATGGTACTCTACACTTGGAAACATGAAGAGGAGAGCTAAGTGGAAGTATGAAAGCATGTGAATGTACATAAGCATTGAGAGTGAAGCAGCATCTAAAAAGAAGAAAAAATCAAAAAAACTCTCAATCTGCCGCGGCGAATTTCTATAGCCTGGGGAAGCCGCCCCGGCGGGATGCCATCTGTATTTGTCCGCCCCCAATGAATTCAAATGCACCTCGGCGCACACCTCTTTGACAAAAGTCGCCCCAGCAGACTTTCCAGTTCAATTTAAACTGCCCGAAAGATTTAACAAATTTTAGTTTATAAAATAAGCCCCCCTTTCCAGTAGACTGATTCCCATCCCTTTCTCACTCTAAATGCGAACCACAGAGCCCTAACCACCAAAACACATCCTCAATCCCATCTCCCAACTAACTTCTTCCTAATTTCCCTTCCAACTCATAAACCTAATCGGATTCATGGGATTCCCAACTTAATTTGGGGATAACTTTGCAACTTACCCTAATTAGGGTTCCCACATCATCTCATTCATCCTCTGGGCACTCATCTTCAGACCAACGATATTGTCTAGGGTTGCAAAAGTGTTGTCAATTCTACTTCAATCAAACGGTAAGATTCACCTATAATTTGGGTAAGCACACATACATTGAATAGTTGGTTAATTGCTCATCTGAATTGGGTCATGTAACTTGGGTGAGGTATTTTCATTGCTAAGTTGAACAGTTGGACTGGAAATTGGTTATTATTAACTGTGATTTTGGAATTATTGCATTTGCTCGGTTATATCCTGCTATAAATTGCTATCACACTGACAAATTAATTTGAAACTGAGTTGGGAGGAACTACTTGAGACACCACTTGGTTAGCATTTTAGTTGTCGACATATTGTCTCAAAGAAAAAGCAGGTGTTTTGAACCGTTCGCTGACATATTGGAATAAACAATTGGCCTCATTGGATACATTTTGGTTCTTATTTCTATCAACTACTATACCACTGATAAATTGGTTTGGACATTGTGATTGGGGGGGGGGAAACATTGAGACAACTGATTTTTGGGGGCAAACCACGTGTTGACAGTTTAATAGTTTCCTACCGTAGTGTGGTTCTAGTCATCACATAGCTCCAAAAAGGCAAAGAGGCGAGGGCCCTTCCACTTCGACAAGACCTTTTGATCAAAGGAAATTTGTAAGTGCAGCTGCTAAAGATAAGTTTGATAACTACTTGGTGGGTAAAGCTCTAACTCCCAAGCGTGGGCTTTGCCAAGATAAATTCAATGGTGAGATGGGTTACCAAATCAATGAGCAAGGCTGGGACACTTTCACTGATCAACCTTAATCAGTTGTGATTGTTATTGTCAAAGAGTTTTATGCCAACGCTAGGGACAAGTCACCATTTATAGCATTTGTTCGAGGAAAGATGGTACCCTTTAGTGCCCAAGCAATCAACTAATATTACAATCTAAGGTCCCCAACAGTTTGTGAGTATGCCATGTACATGGAGAGCGGCCCAGATTACTATAAAATAGTAAAGGAGCTATGCAAACCTGACACTACTTAGTTGAAGGGAGCAAAGGGTGGTACCTAATTTAGTAGCAAGGACTTGAGCAGATATGGCAAGATTTGGTACGCATTCCTCTGTGTGAAGCTTCTTCTATCCCAGCAAGTCATTGACGTGACGAAAGAAAAAGCCCCATTACTGCATGTCATAGTCAAAGATTTCAAGATCAATGTGGGGACCATTATTAGCTTTTTTATTCGGCTCTGCTTGAGAGGATCTATACAGGGAGGATTGCCACATCCATCCCCATCTGCGGGCTGTGCCACCGAGCTGGCATATTATGGGGACCTGATGAGTCGGTGCATCAGCCCCTACTACTATTGGTTCACAAGCTGATTTCGCGTTACAAAGATTAGGAAGGGGGTGAGTCGCACCCATATGGGCTCGGGTTCACCTTTCCATTTGTTTCTGAAGATGAAAAGGATGACGAGGACCAAAGGATTAATGGTACAACTTCTTCTTCACGGACCAAAGCACAATTTAGCAATCAAATCCGCAATATGCAACAGCACATGGTTGCTAAGTTTAAACAGATAGATCGAGATAATTTAAGATTGACATAATGTCAAGAACATATGTTTGAGTACCAAATTAGCTTCAATACAGCATTGACAAAGATATTTTCCAGACTGAATCTGGTAGCTATCGTCTATCACTACAAAGTTTACCTTACCTAGGTCCTATTAATTCAAGAATCAGTATAGCAATAAGCAAGGATCGATCCCATAGAGAGTGAATTATATTTTAATTATCCAATGAATCCAATGAATTGGGGGGTTTTGATTTTGAAAAGTTTAATTAACTAAAGTGAATTAATAAGAAAATATTAATGAGTAAAAAGATCAATTCTTCAGTTCAGTATCCCTCTTTAACAATTATGATTTAACCAAGTAATTATACTATTTATCTTCCACTGAGATTAATACCCCTAGATAACCGCGATCGCAAATTACCCAAAATTCTCCTTAAGTGTAGATCTAATGCGACGATCGCCAACAAGAGATTCTAACTAACATACAACCTAGAACTATCAATCTAGATTTAATAGGATAGAAGCATTAAGCATGGGAATTAGATTATTCCAAGCAATAATTACACAATCAGAAATTATTTAACTTGTCTTCTGAAAACCTTAACAATATTTCAAAGCTTGACCACAATAAAATACTGTTAATCGCTACTTAGATTAGACACACTTTGTTTGCTTAAAATCTGTCTTAATCTAGCAGATGATATCAATTTACTAATTTAATCCTGTAGAAACCAAATTAGTCAATTGGATAACATGTATAAAAGTTCATATGGATAATCAGAATAAATCCCAAGACAGAAGAATAAATAGAATAACTGATCAAATCATTAATTGATAAATAAGTTCAACATCCCTTCAACATTGAAATAAAGAACTTAGCCTGACATGCTTGAATCTCCAAATCCAAGGTTTGTAGCCTCCAAGCAATCCAAGAGCATATAGAGAATGAAAGATTCCAAGATGTCTTTAACCTAGGAAAATAACTCCTATTTATAGCCTAAACAAACCGTAATAAAATAAGGCAAGTTTACAATCCTTTTCCATCTCAACTTGTAATTAAAACTCTAATTTTTGCCAGCTCCCGTCTGCCTAGCGCGCTCCGTGCTAGTCCTCAATACACCCTGGCTCGCCCCGCGCTATGTATGCACTAACTTTCATCTCTTTGAGGCGGGCCCGCGCCTCTTGCAGTGTTAAGCCAGCGCGCCCTGTGCCTGACTATTAGTTTTGTTGACTTGCAATTTTTCTCCTCTTTAATTCCCCCTTTTGTCCCTTAAAGCTTAGCTCCACTCCAATCCTGCACATGCACACAAAACATATGAAAAGTAACATGTACACTTAAGTTTAAACAAAATATCAAGCCAAGAAATACCTATTAAGCAGGTTAAAAACCTACTTATCAAATACCCCTAGACTAGAAAACATTTGCTTGTCCTCAAGCAAACAAACATAACGCAAACTACTTAATAGAATGAATGCAACCTAACAAAATCGAGCAGACATCTCAATAACCAAACACAGGTTAATAATTAGTACGAATTAACACTTAAGCTTATAGTCCATCTCGACTCATGACCCATCATAAATTCTCACATCAACACATCACATATATGACTCTAACTCCCTCTCGTGCGTATGTGTCCAATTGTATATCAGAGTTCAAAGAGGTTCACATGATTATTCCCAACAAACAACTTACTTTTACACAGATAACTACACAATCATGGCATCCACATAAGTATTAAAGAAATCAGGCTAATTAAGCAATAACAGAATATTCATTACAGCTCATGCTTTGTGGGTGCGTTTTACGTTCCATCCCACCAATTATTTCACATATCTGACTTGTTCAATGTTCAACCCCCTTAGGCTTTTCAATATTACCCGTGTATCGGACTTTCGGCTAACGACTCCCAAACCAAAAGGCTCTAGGGCGCTAGGTGTTAAGACATCCCCTTGGGTTTACTTGTCCGAGTAACAAAGTCCACGAGGTCAAACTAAATCAGTTTTTATTTCTCAAGTATTTTTTTTCAATTTTTCCTTGCTTTATTTTTTTTTTGAGACTTAATTCCCCCAAACTTATGTTTTAGCCAATTCTTTTTCTTCCATCTGTGATCTAATAAGTGTCTGTGTTCCTAATATATATGAATTCCTAATCACTACTGATAGTTAATTGGAGTACTTGATAGTTGAGAGAAAACTATAATCATGCAATGACGTTACGATGTTCTAAACTAATCAGATCATGAATCGCAATTTTATACAAGATTTAACGCAATTTGAAATCATCAACCATGTAGTTAGTTACCTTGAAATACTGCTCAATTTCTATGTATAAACCTATATGCATGCTTTTACTGACAAAATCCTAGGCGATAAAGGCCCCATCATTATAGATGTGCATCGCAGCTTAACATTGGGCCAGTCTCATGCTCCTTTGTTGGCTTCGTCGCTGGAAGGTAGTAGGCGACTCTGGTGGCGATGCTGGTTTGGCTTCATTATCCGATGGCTCATCAGCTGCGGAGAGGTTGGTGTGGATGGTGGAATCATGATGAACCCTTCTCCCCGCAGATGTGACGTCGCCCCTGTCCAAGGTTTGTATTGTTCAATGGTGCGATGGTCTATGACAGCCATAGGTTGTTGAATAGGCTCTGAAGCATGCCACTGGACTCCCGCTTGGTGGCACAGCTCGATAATCAGAAAACTATGTATCAAGATGTCGGTGGTACTCCCCCTCAGTGCTCGATCTATGGACTATTGAATGCACATGCCGATGTCTACATTTAGAATCGCTATCTTATTGTTGTCACCTGCCTCATGAGTGACTATTTCGTAGAGAAGCCTTGCTCTTTCTTTGGTTACGTCATTTTGATGATGTGTTGGCATTAGGCGAGCACAGATAAAGGCGTACCAAGCCTTCCCATATCGATTCAACGCATCATGTGGGAAGGATACTTTATCTCTGATTTTTGCATTGGTCTCCCACTGAGTCCCGGGCCGGCAAGGCGAGCTACTATCTCATCCAAATTGGGCAGGCGATCTTCATAGCGGTCCATATGAGGTTTTTTAACCCCAAAATAATCGTTGATCGCCGTCGCTCGGAATGATACCGGCTTGCCCCGAACTGTGACCACGCGATCAACATGCTCGATGGCGTTGGCATAAAATTCTTTCACGATGTTGATCACTGCCAGTTTAGGCTGCTCGACCAAGCAACCCCATTCACGCTCTACAATCATTAGTGCCATGTCGCCATCGAGGTTGGCATCCGGCTTTAGTCCTCTTTCTAGGACCAAGGTCTTTTTGTCGATGACCTTGGTGTAACGGGTCGCCGTTCCTTCGCTCACGAATTGAGTGGCGTCGAAATGTGGCGGAGCACTAGAGGATGAAGTCCTAGCTCTTTTGGAAGTCATAATGAAAGGTGTGAGTCGAATTGTTCACAACAAATTGACAATAACCTGTAAAATCCTGTTGAAGCAATATATTGAACACTTGGTGGGCGATAAAGTCTCTCCCCCAAACTTAGTACAATTTGTTAGTTCAAATATCCAAATATAAGCAATTTAACCTTGGGTCATTCAGTAACCCAAGAATACCCAATGCAATTAATAAAGCAAATCAATGAAAGTATGGATATAAAATTTCAATTTCAATAAAAACTTGTGTTTACCTTATGACTTTGTGTGCTTCAATGGGGTGGTTGTGGATTGTTGAACTACCTCTTTGTGCTCCCAATTTCTATGCTTTTCACTTGCTTTTTCCTCCTATTGATGAAGATTGGTATATGTGATTTGAGCAAATTTAGGAATTGGGGATATGTGGTGGCCGAATTTGTGAGGATGGGTTGAATTGGATTGAATGATTTGTAGTAGGGTTAGGTTTAGAGAGAGAAAGTAGAAGTTGAGTATGATTTGGATTGGGAGCTCGGTACTTAGAATAGGATTTGGGTGTGTGTATAGGAGGATGGTTTAGAGAGAATAGAAGTTGTTTTGGATTAGGAGAGGGAAAATAAAGCCTGACTTTATGTTGTAAAAACTGGAATTTCTGACACTTGCGCCCCGTGCCTGGTCCTTTTTATCCGTCGCGTGGACCGCACTTGAACGATGCTTAAGGTTCTGGATAGCTAGTACGCCCCGCGCCTTGGTCAGTGTACCCCGCGCCTGACTGAGATTTTAGATGCTGAGCTACTGCATAGGGAGCGCCCCCCGTGCGAGGTGGCTTAGTTCATAGGCGCGGCCCACGCCTGTCTGATGGATTTGGTTCTTTGGTGATCTCTCTCCTCATGTTATCCTATCAAATAGAATTATCAACACAGAAAGGATTTATTATACTGACCTTATAAGACTAAACTATATATAAATATACAACTACTACTAGGGTTTTGTTTAAAAAAACTCCCAATTAGCTGCCCGTTTTTAACGTCATTGGCTCGACTGTAGAACTCTTGATTATCCTGAGGTTAGATCCGTCAGTATCACGATCTCGATCTCCTTAACTAGAGTGTTGTCCAGAAATAGCTTCAACCTATGCCCGTTCACCTTGAACACATTTCCTGTATTCGAATTCTGGATGTCAACTGCACCATGAGAAAAACATTAGTAATCACAAATGGTCCCTCCCAGCGAGAGCGCAATTTTCCTGGAAATAACTTCAATCGTGAATTGAAAAGGACTTTTTGTCCCACAGTGAAATTTTTCCTCAGGATCTGCTTATCATGAAAGGCTTTTGTCTTTGATTTGTACAGCTTAGAACTCTCTTATGCTTCATTCCGCAATTCCTCGAGTTCTTGTAACTGCAATTTCCTATTGATGTCAGCGTGATCCATGTGCATATTGCATTGATTGATCGCCCAGAACACTTTATGTTTGAGCTCTACAGGTAGGTGGCATGGTTTTTCGAACACTAGCCTATAAGGCGACATACCTATTGGAGTTTTGTATGTCGTCCTATAGGCCCATAGTGCATCGTTTAATCTCAGACTCCAGTCTTTTTTGTTCGGGTTGACTACCTTTTCCAAAATGGACTTGATCTCTCGGTTGGAAACTTCAGCCTGGCCATTGCTTTGCGGGTGATAAGACGTGTGAATAACGTTGTACTTTTTCAACAAGGCAACTAACACCCTATTACAGAAATGAGTGTCGCGATCACTGACGATGGCCCGTGGTGCTCCAAACCTAACAAAAATGTTAGTTTTGACAAAATCTGCAACAACTTTAGAATCGTCAGTCCTAGTGACCTTAACTTCCACCCATTTGGAAACATAATCAACTGCCATCAAAATGTAAATATTTCCAAAAGAAACAGGAAAAGGTCCCATGAAATCAATACCCCAACCATCAAAGATTTCTACAATTAGTATAGGATTTTGTGGCATTTGATTTTTCTGAGATATGTTACCAGTTCTTTGACAATTTTCATAAGATTTACAGAAATCATACGAGTCTTTAAAAATAGAGGGCCAAAAGAAACCACTCTCTAACACCTTACGTGTTGTTCGCTTAGGTCCAAAATGACCCCCACAAGCATAGGAATGACAGAAAGTTAGAAGAGCGTTGAATTCATTATCAGGTACACAACATCTAACTATCTGATCAGCATAGAATTTCCATAAATATGGGTTATCCCAAACATAGTGTTTTGCATCACTCCTAAGCTTATCTTTCTAAGATCTAGAAAATTCACTTGGTAAAAACTTACTCACCAGAAAATTTACAATATCGGCATACCATGGAGTTGTGTTGCCAATGGATAGTAGATGTTCGTCCGGGAACATGTCATGTAAAGGTAGTGCTTCCTCTTCCTTGAGAATTCTGCTCAAGTGATCCGCTACCAAATTGTCCGCACCATTCTTATCTTTGATTTCCAAGCCGAATTCTTGCAGCAGCAAGATCCACCGTATGATTCGAGGTTTGGACTCCTTTTTGGTCAGCAGGTACCTAAGAGCAGCATGGTCAGAATAGACTATTACTTTAGTACCATGTAGATATGATCTGAATTTTTCTAAAGAAAATACAACAGATAAAAGTTCTTTTTCCGTTGTTGAATAGTTTATCTGAGCCGCGTTCAATGTCCGAGAGGCATAATAGATGGCATGGACAACTTTTTCACTCTTTATGAACGGGAGCTCCCACTTCGGTGCCTGAATGATAGGGGATGACGTCAATAACTTCTTCAAGGTATCAAAAGCCACCTTACATTCGTCACTAAACTGGAACTCCTCATCTTTCTGAAGCAACTTGCATAAGGGCAATGCTATCTTGGCAAAATCCTTGATAAATCTGCGATAAAAACCTGCATGTCCAAGAAAAGAACAAATCTCCTGCACGCTGATGGGGTAAGGCAATGCAGATATAATATCAATTTTAGCTTTATCGACTTCCAAACCATTGAATGACACTACATGACCAAGCACAATTCCTTGTTCTACCATAAAGTGATATTTTTCCCAATTTAGCACAAGGTTTATTTCTAAACATCTATCCAGTACATGTGTCAGGTTACCTAAACATGCATCTAATGAATCACCATGCACTGTGAAATCATCCATAAAGACTTTGATGCATTCTTCTAAAAGATCTGAAAAGATACTCACCATGCAACGCTGAAAAGTACCTGGGGCATTGCACAGTCCGAAGGACATTCGCCGGTAGGCAAAGGTCCCAAAAGAACACGTGAATGTGGTCTTTTCTTGGTCTTCGGGGGCGATCACAATCTGGTTATAACCTAAAAAACTATCTAGAAAGCAATAATAAGAATGCCCAGCTAAACGTTCTAGCATTTGATCAATAAAAGGAAGGGGAAAGTGATCTTTTCTAGTTACGGTGTTCAACCTCCTATAGTCGATACACACTTTCCAACCTGTTTGCATTCTTGTGAGCACTAATTCATTATTGTCATTCTTGACTAACGTTATACCGGATTTCTTAGGAACAACTAATACCAGATTTACCCATTGACTATCGGAGATGGGGTAGATGATTCCTGCATCAAGCAATTTAATTACCTCTTTCTTTACTACCTCCATCATTGGTGGGTTCAACCGTCTCTGTGCATCTCTAGTTGGTTTAGCTCTTTCCTCTAACAAGATCCGATGCATGCACATTGCGGGACTAATGCCCTTGATGTCTGCTATAGTCCAACCAAAAACCGTTATGTGATCCCTAAGGACTCTTAACAATTTTTCTTCCTACACTTTGGTTAGATTACTAGCAATTATTACAGGTAAAGTTTCATTAGACCCTAGATATGCATACTTCAAGTGTGCCGGTAACTGTTTTAATTCAAGATTTGGAGCTTACTCCACAAATGGTAATAATTTTTGATGAGTTACCGGTAATTGAATTAATTGGACTGCATGCTTATCTGTATGTTTAGGCAATGAATGTAGTGCAGCCACCGATTCCTTCAATTCCTGACTGTGCTCAATTTCATATGTCCCATCCATGTCCAAACTGCTGGAAATAGCCACTTCCAAGCTATCTCTTTAAATTTGCTCAAAAGTCTGCTTCACTAGAGAGTCACACATATCAATTGCAATAACCTGACAAATATCACTAGGGTACCTCATGGCATCGTAGATATTGAATTAGATCTTCTCGCCATCAAACTCCATTGTCAAGGTCCCGTTGTGAACATCGATCATGGTCCTTGCTGTCTTTAGGAAGGGTCTTCCTAGTAAGATATGTGATGGGTTTGGGGATGTATCATCTTCCATGTCCACAATGTAAAAATCTGCAGGAAAGATTAGTTCGTTTACCTGCACCAAGGTAGGTGTTAGTACGATAAGCCAATTGAATAATCACACCAGTATTTTTCAAAGGTCCAAGATTCAGAGAATTATAAACAGATAGTGGCATTACATTAATCGAAGCACCTAAGTCTAGCATGGCCTTTTCAAATCTAGTGTTTCCTATTTTACATGGGATCGTAAACATGCCTGGATCTTTACATTTTGGTGGCATTTTTCTTTGTAAAACAGCCGATACATTTTCCCCAACCGTAACTTTTTCATCGTTTTCCAGTTTATGTTTATTAGTGCATAACTCTTTCAAAAATTTAGCATATCGTGGCACTTATTTAATAGCATCAAGTAGTTGTATATTCACTTCTACCTTCCTAAATGTTTCTAGTATCTCTTTATCCTGTTCATTTTTCTTTGAAATTCTAGAATTTCTATGAGGAAAGGGTAGAGGAATGTTTGTCTGACAAGGAGGGTTATGGTGTACCTTAGGTATTACCGGTTCTTTCTTTTCTTGCTCTTTCTCATACTCAACTGTAGCTTTTGGTGTATCCATCTGTTTTCCACTTCGCAGGGTTATAACACTGGCATTCTCCTTTGGGTTCACAACGGTCTGCGATGGAAGCTTTCCTGAACCTTGCGAGTCCAATCATCCTACAGTAGTGGCTAATTAACTCATCTGACTCTCCAAGCTGTGGATGGAAGACTTCATTTCTTGTTGGAACTGTTGTGTCTGATTCATGAACTATTATGTTTGGTTCATGAATGCCTTGAACATATCCTCTATAGATGTCCTAGGATTGGCCAGTGCTGCCGGTCTTCGTTGGTACTGGGGCTGATTTGGCTGAAAATGAGGTCTAACTGGGTAGATCCTTGTGCCTGTGGCCTGGCACCCCCGTAACTAAAGTTCGGATGATCCTTCCATCCGGGATTGTATGTGTTGGAGAAAGGATCATATTTTCTCTGAGGCTGAGCTTGGTAATTTCCCACTGCATTTGCTTGTTGTGCGGTATCCTCCTCTTGTAATGTCGAGCATACATCTGTAAGGTGCCCCGCTATTAAACTAATCTGCCAAGCTTGTGCAACTGGGGCATTACCTGTAGCTAGTTGTTTCACCAAAGTAGTTAAGTCAGAAATCTGTTGTTCTACATTCGTTGTGCTTACCTCACTAACCCTTTGCACCGGATGATCATTTCGTGTTCCATACTATTGTGCATTAGTGGCCATGTTTGCAATCAGATTCTTTGCAGCCTCTGGTGTTTTATCCACTAATGTTCCTCCACTAGCAGTGTCGATCATATTCCTATCCATCGGTATGAGTCCTTCGTAAAAGTAGATGATTAGGTGTTGATTGTCGATCTGGTGGGGTGGACAGCTGGAGCAAAGCTTCTTGAATCTTTTCTAGTATTCATGCAGTGTTTCACCATTGAATTGTCGGACTCCACAAATTTCCTTTCTGATATTGGCTACTCTTGAAGCAGGAAAGTACTTCTCCAAGAATAACCTCTTAATGTCATTCCATGATTGAATTGATCTCGCGGGGAGATAAAACAGCCAATCTTTCGCTAAGTCTCCCAGTGAGAATGGGAAAGCTCTCAGCTTAATCTGATCCTCCGTGACATTGTGTGGCTTCATGGTGGAACACACAATATGGAATTCCTGCAAATGTTTGTATGGATCGTCTCTTGTAAGTCCATGAAAAGTAGTTAAAATATGAATTAGTCCAGATTTTAGTTCAAATGAAACATTTAGAGCAGGATATTCAATACAAAGAGGTTGTTGAGTAAGATTTGGAGTTGACAACTCCTTCAAAGTCCTATTATTAGGCACCGCCATTTCCTCTTCTGATTCGCTTGAAGAAGATTGGTCCGAAAGTAGTGTGAGTGCGATGTTGAGGCCCGGTGATGGAGCTTCTTCGGAATCTACAAGTGAACCTTAGTTTTTTCGAGCTTCCGTCCTAAGCCTTCGTGCGGTTCTCTCTATTTCTGGATCAAATTTCAAATCAAGAGAGTGAGAGGATCTAGGCATAAAATAAAAAAAATATGAAAACAATCGAATAACACTCCCCGGCAGCGGAGCCAAAATTTGGTAACTATCGTCTAGCACTACAAAATTTACCTTACCTAGGTCCTACTAATTCAAAAATCAGTATAGCAATAAGCAAGGATCGATCCCACAGAGAGTGAATTGTATTTTAATTATCCAATGAATCCAATGAATTGGGGGGTTTTGATTTTGAAAAGTTTAATTAACTAAAGTGAATTAATAAGAAAATATCAATGAGTAAAAAGATCAATTCTTCAGTTCAGTATCCCTCTTTAACAAGTATGATTTAACCAAGTACTTATACTATTTATCTTCCACTGAGATTAATAACCTTAGATAATCACGATTGTAAATTACCCAAAATTCTCCTTAAGTGTAGATCTAATGCGACGATCGCCAACAAGAGATTCTAACTAACATACAACCTAGAACTATCAGTCTAGATTTAAAATGATAGAAGCATTAAGCATGAGAATTAAATTATTCCAAGCAATGATTACACAATCAGGAATTATTTAACTTGTCTTCTAAAAACCATAACAATATTTCAAAGCTTAACCACAATAAAATACTGTTAATCGCTACTTAGACTAGACACACTTCGTTTGCTTAAAATCTGTCTTAATCTAGCAGATGATATCAATTTACTAATTTAATCCTGCAGAAACCAAATTAGTCAATTGGATAACATGTATGAAAGTTCATATGGATAATCAGGATAAATCTCAAGATAGAAGAATAAATAGAATAACTGATCAAATCATTAATTGATAAATAAGTTCAACATCCCTTCAGAATTGAAATAAAGAACTTAGCCTGACATGCTTGAATCTCCAAATTCAAGGTTTGTAGCCTCCAACCAATCCAAGAGCATATAGAGAATGAAAGATTCCAAGATGTCTTTAACCTAGGAAAACAACTCCTATTTATAGCCTAAACAAACCCTAATCAAATAAGGCAAGTTTACAATCCTTTTCCATCTCAACTTGTAATTAAAACTATAATTTTTGCCACCTCCCGTCTGCCTAGCTCGCCCCGTGCTCGTCCTCAATACACCCTGGCACGCCCCGCGCTATGTATACAGTAACTTTGATCTCTTTGAGGCGTGGCCCACGCCTCTTGCAGTGTTAAGCCAGCGCATCCCGCTCCTGATTGTTAGTTTTGTTGACTTGCAATTTTTCTGTTCTTTAATTCCCCCTTTTGTCCCTTAAAGCTTAGCTCCTCTCCAATCCTGTACATGCACATAAAACATATGAAAATAATGTGTACACTTAAGTATAAACAAAATATCAAGCCAAGAAATACTTATTAAGTAGGTTAAAAACCTACTTATCAGAATCCTACTGATGCAGCTCCGGTACAGTTTCCAGTTCCACAGCCATTGCCAGTTTTTCCATCGCCAGATTCAGACGAAGCAAATGAGGTCGAGCCCAATGCTTGACCATTTAAGGAAGTTCTCAACACTTATATTCTTTATATTTCATCAATGAGGACATTGCTTAGTCTGAGTTTGGGAGCATTGTACATTACATGTTAGATAGTAGTTTTGCATAGTAGTTATGTTGTATTTTGCATAGTAGTTGCATTTAGTTGCTATATATATTTTAAAAAAATCATAAAAATATTTGATATAATTAATGCATATTCCATGTTTCTAGCTTGTCAATTAGTTTGAAGTTGACTTGGCCAATGATGAGATTGGAATTGCATTGACATTTGGTCAATATTGATAACCAAGGCATAGATGTAATTTCATAGCATGTTATAAATCTTATCCTGTTTGAAACTGATGTAACTGGATAACACATTAGATTGACCTTGTTGATTAACTCAGTTTAAATGATCGCATAATTGTCTTCTTGAAGGAAACTTTGGTTTTTAATGAATCGGTAAACTTGTAGTAAAGGCTAGGATAACGTAAAAACCCAAGTTTAGGGGAGAATATTATATATGTCTAAAAAATATAGATGAATAAGCACATTAACTAGTTTAGTTTGGTGGCCTTTGTTACTCGAGTAAGTAAGCCCTAGGGGATGTCTTTACACCAAACGCCCTGAATCCATCTGGTTTGGGAGTCGTTGGTCAAAAGCTCGTTGCATGGGTAACATTGATAAGCCTAAGAAGACGAGACATTACACAGTCAGGTGTAAACTCGGGAAAATAGCAAAATGCCCTCGTGATTAAATAAAAATAGAAATAAATCATGTATTGACTCCTAACTTGGTAATTGCATAGTTTCATCCGGAGCTCAACTTGTTTATAGAATTTCTAAAGTTAAAATTGTGGTCTTCGCTATAAGAAGTGTATTATGTGATGTATTTGAACTGTAGTTGATTTCCATGGTTATTGAGCACACACACACACTACATCAGTGAGAACAAGCTTTGATTTATAGATTGATATGGGTTATTGGCGTGTTATTGGTTGGCTTTACTGTTTAAAGCTATTATTGATTTCTCTGAGGCAAAATTGTTGAATTCCATACTAACTGATGTCTGGATTCGTAGGCATGTAGTTAGTTTGCATTTGCATTTGTATTTTTGCTTGACGTCAAACAAAGTCTCAAGTTTGGGGGTATTTGATGAGTGGGTTTTATACCTACGAATCGGTTACCCTTTGGGCTTGATTCTTTGTTACTTTGAGTATTTTTAGTATCTTTTTACTTGTTTCCTTGTTTGTGTTGTAGGAATTGGTTGTGGTTGATGAAAACAGGAAAATCTGGGCTTAAAGACAAGTTTGCAGCTTTTGAGTTCCAGCCAAACTGTCGAGGCAGATTCCACAATGTATTTTAACCGCTGGGGTAGATTCACATCATGACACTGCTGGGACAGATTTCTTGAATGTACTAAAATTGTCGGGGCAGATTGGTCGGGACAGAGTTAGTTACCTTATTTTGAGCAGTTTGATTCGGGAGAGGATTCTATAATGTTGATTTGGAGAAAGAACGTGAGGAACATTAAAAGACACATGCTGAGACAGAAAAGGGGGGATCGAACCTAGTTTTGAATAAGCTTTTAGAGAATTGAAGCAAGGAGGTTAGCACGAAGGATTCAAGACAATAGTAGAGAAGAACAAATGATTACATTATAGTTTTTATTCTCTTTCTTCATCTTTATTCTTGTATTCAGAATGTTATATCACTTGTGGATTTTGGGTTTTAATTCAATCATGTTGAACTAATTTTCTCTTTAAGGCTATAACGGATCTTATTGTGTAGCTATGATTGACATACAACCTTATTAAGTTATTGAGATTATTTTTAGGATTTTCTATTATGATTCATGTTTAAATATTAATTAACTGATCAACAATTACCGTGGTAATATATATGAACTCGAGAGATGGATTATAGATTTAGACCTAATCATAACAGCATATGATTGTGATTTCTGCATGGCGTTGGAATTCATGATTTGTGTCTAGGATAGAGATATACCTATACATCGCATGTAATCTGGAAAAGAACTAGTGCTTTAAATCCTGTTTAATTTTAATTCACATAGAGATATAGTGAATTAGTTAATCAGGGTGTTCATCTTACTTCTGTCATCTGTGGAGTTAAGTTGATATGGGTATGATGCATTGAGAGATGGGCATATGTACTTATGTGTTCTTGATTAACAATCCGGAATAATTAATTTAGCTTAACAGGATGTGTGTCGATCTAAGTGAAGTAATAAGTGAAATTGTAGTCTTAAATCTCATGTCTCTGATTGAAACTTGTAGTTAGCTTTAGTTAAATTAATTAGTTTCATAATTTTCATCACATTGATCACTTGTTTAGAGAGACTGAGATAATATAAAAATTGGTGCTTGTTAGAATAGAATATAGTTTATTTCTTCGTGGGAAGGATACTTAACTTTTCACTTTATTATTTGTTGACCACGTATACTTGCGTGATATGCTTAATTAGATTTTTCCCAACATTCGATCGTTTACTTAACTTGTAGAAAGAACATTTAATTATTTTTTTTTGGAAAAGTAGACCAAAACTCGCCCCGAGCGTTGAAATGACACAATACCATAGGCAAAATGCCTCTTAGATATTTTGAACATGTTACAACTTAAAAAACTAGATTTCGAGCTCTAATGACTGATTTTTCCGCTCTTTCGCCTAACTTGTATAAAGAACACTTTAAAAAATTTAGGAAAAGTAGATCAAAACTTTCCCCGGGCGACGAAACGACGCAAAAATCAAAGACGAAGCACCTCTTAGATATTTTGAACATGTTACAACTTACTTTACTCGATTCCAAGCTCTTGTGGCTAAGTTATCTGCGTATTTGCCTAACTTTTATAAAGAACACTTAGAAAAATTTAGGACATATAGAACAAAACTAGCCCCAAGCGTCGAAACGACCTGAAACCATAGGTAAAACACCTCTTAGATATTTCAAACACGTTACAACTTACGTGACTCGATTTTGAGCTCCGGTGGCCGAGTTATCCGCTTGTTTGCCTAACTTGTATAAAGAACACTTAGAAAAATTAGGAAAAATAGACAAAAACACGCTCAGGGCGTCCAAACTAGGCGAAGCACCTCTTAGATATCTCGAACACGTTATAAATTACAAGAATCGATTCTGAGTTCCGGTAGCCGAGTTATCTGCTCATTTACCTAATTAACTTGTATAAAGATCACTTAGAAAATTATTTAACTATGGTTACATTTGTGACTTCATAATTAATATTTTAATTTTGTATGGTCTTTTTGATGAGCCTCGTGGGGATGGAGCTAATGACTAAGGCGATGACCGTAGAGGAGCTAGAGCAAGGACCCCAGAGGAGATGGTGAGTACCGCCAAGCTTATGTTGATGATGCTACGAAGGGTGGAATCGACGGTGTCACGAGGATGATGCTCGTTTGTCTGCCGATGACGATGATGATGCTGACCGGGGGATATAGCTAGTTTATGTTTACATTTTTACTTTCATGTATGTAACTACCTAGTTTCTGGATTTTACATACTAGGGGTTCGTATCTAGTTAGGGTGATGGTTTATGTGTCTAACTAGTTGATGAGTTGTACAGTGATTACATTTTGTATCTACTAACATCTTATAGTTTTTGTGATTACGTTGTGTAAGCATTCGATGGTTGATTATATATATTTGATAATTATTGTTATGTGTTAGTGAAAAATTATTTGTTATTTTTGGTATATAACTAGTACAATTATATATACGTAAACGAACAAGGGTTTTGAAATTTTTTAATTTTTTTTAAATGTGTATCTATATTTTTTGAATATATATTTTATGAAACTTTACTCATTTTTAAAAAAAATAAAATTTTCTATTTTTTCTGAAAATAAAGTTTTATTTTTATGAATCTATATTTTATAAAAATTTACTCATTTTTTTATAAAATGAAAAATTTTCTAATTTTTTTTCATGAAAATAATAATTATTTATAAAACTTTTTAATTTATTTTTTTAAAAAATAATTGAATCAGTGTTTTTTTATTTATCTTTTACTATTTTTTTTTTAATTTCTATTTTAAGTTTTTGTTTTTCAAAATTCTAATATTAAGAATACATATAATAATGGTAAAGACATAAAAAAATTTCTAAAAATAATTTTATTCATAAAAAATGAAAAAAAATATTTTTTTGGTAAAAATAAAATTTTTTTGCGTATTAAATTTTTTTGAATCTATAATTTATGAAATTTTACTCATTTTATGAAAGAAAAAAAAAGTTTCTAATATTTTTTCATAAAAAATAATAGTTATTTTCCTAAAAAATAATAGTTATTTTCAAAAATATTTAAAATAATATTTTTAATATTTTAAAATAATAATTATTTTTAAAATAATTTTATAATAATATATATTTTTAAATAATGTTAAAATAATAATTATTTTTAAATTTTGTAATTTTTTTAAATATTTGTGAAATTGGGGTCGAGTCAAACTGGGTCGGGTTGGATCAAAATTTGGTCAAAATGGGTCGTGTTGGAGTTAAATCGGGTAAAAGGAACGAAAACTTCAAAAAATGTCACTTGAAAAAACCTAATTGACGAAAAATAAATTTTAAAGATGACTTTAAAAGTGAGTGACAATTTAGAGAAATAGAAGTGTCATTCAACCGTTTTTTTAAGGAAGACACTTGTTGCGTTGGAGGAACGTATTAAGTATTAATATTTTATTATTCGCTTAGCTACTCCCACTAGCTATTGATTGATATTTATTAATTGGATCCGGTTAGTATGAAGTTTATTTTTTGATAAGTTGGTCAATAGAGTGCTGACACGCAGGGAGAGAGATCATCTCTCCGCCTGCGTGTCAGCACTCTATTGACCAATTTACCAAAAAATAAACTTCATGTTAACCACTCCCTAATTAATTAATAGCTTGATTATATTTCACGTTTTTAATTGAAATTGTCACATCATCAAACACCTAAATTTCCTTTTATATTCTTTGGTTATACTATTATTTGCTTTGTCATTATTATCCCTTTATACATTTATATATTACTCATAGTGGCAGATTATCATGCACCAAAGCACCACTTCATATACACCTAATATTGAGGATTCCCAAAATTGGAAAAAAGAGATCTAGGTACGTAAATTATTCAATGAAGACTTAGATTTGAATAATTGAATAAACCTTCGGATACGAATATGCGATTGAGAGGGATCCGATAGCTTAAAGTTGATAATTTAAAAAATATTAAGATCTAGGGTTCAGTCATTTGGAAATAATCGCTTGAGGTTGAGAGAGAAAGTACTTATTTGTTTTCTTATTTAATTAAAATGCCATTTGCCAAATGCGTCAGAAGTGAACACTTGAAAAGTCAGTTTATGTAAGTAGTAATAATGTCACTAAATTCCAAATTGTACCATAAACTTTAATCCCAAAATCGATTTGCACCTTAAATTATATTTTGAATTAAATGCACCTAAACATTGAATTTCAATACAATTTGCACCTTCCGCACTAAAGGTTAGGATGCAAATTACTCACTCCGTCTCTTAATATAAGATGTTTTATATTTTTGTCCCTTAATATAAGACGTTTTAGAATTTTAAGTAAGTATTAATTGTTTAGTTTCCAATATTACCCCAAGTATTAAATATAACTTTAGTTCTCTCATTATTTTTTGTCCAATAAATAATACTCTCTTTTTTCAATACAAGGTCAATATAGACAATTAATATTATATTTAATGTTATACAATTATTTCCTTAATACTTGTACACAATTCTAAAATGTCTTATATTAAGGGACGGATGGAGTATTTTGATGTAGAGGGTGCGACACTAAATTTATGTTGCGTTTGAATTAAAGAAATAAAGGTAGGAATGGAATGACTCATTCCTATAAAATAAAATAAAAATTGTTTGGTTGCGATTGGAATAAATTGAACCATATTTTTTTTTTGCTATTTTCAACTGAAATTTAATATTTTTGCCCAAGATTTCATGCCCAAATCCTTATAAATAGTTTTTATTATTATTGAGTAATGAGGATCTTGGGGGAGGGAGAGTATGGAATAACTCATTCTAACTAGAACGAAATGAATCATTTTAATCTCCATTTCATTCCTTCAATCTAAACGCAGCATGGTCCGGTTAGGTGCACTCCTCCCGGCACCTTAAACTAGCATGTATCCTTTTATATAACAGATTTTACTATGTTTAACTAATCATATTACATTTTATTTCTCTTAATTTTCTTCTAAATTAATTCTCTATATGTCATGCTGTTATTGGAGGGTAACGAGCATCCGTATATGATTTATTATTGTCTAAAAACACACAATATTCTGGTATAAGGTTAAGTTTGAATTCTGCAATAGCAAAGTGGTCTGTATTATCCAACCTGAACTAGCTATCTATAGGCACTATACATAAGAACAATGCTCAAGATCTTTTGGCTATGAAAATGCAGAACAGAGGACAAAATATTTTCACCTCTTAATTAACTATCAAGGGAACATGTCTTCATTTGACTTTTAGGGGTCAAAACAACGATTTTTAAAATCAATAAATATACTTTTTCCACTAGTATAATTGAAGGGATATACCATAATAAACGGATGATTGGCACTTCTGTCCCTTCAAATTGTCACACACTTTTAAAGTCGTCCCTAAAGTACTATTTTCATCAGTTAGGTCCTTAAAGTACTATTTTATTGGTTCCTTCAACCCATTTTAACCTAAATCGGACCCATTTTGACCAAGTTTAACTCAACTCGACTCAGTTTGACCCAACTCAAATTTTTAATATTTTAAAATATAATAATATTTTTAAAATAAGTTTAAAATAATAATTATATTTAACTTTTTAAAAAAATAATATTTAATTATTTAAAATAAAGTATTATTATTAAAATAATAATTTTTTTAATATTTTAAAATAAAATAATTATTTTAAAAATATTTATTTTTAATATTTAAAAATAAAATATTAGTTTTTTTAAAAATAAAAATAATAATTATTTTTAATATTCTAAAATAAATATTTTTTATTTTTAATATTTTAAAAGTAAAAAATATTTTTGTAAATATTATTTTTAAAAATAATAATTATTGTAGAATATTAAAAATAATATTTATTTTAGAATATTAAAAATAATATTTATTTTAGAATATTAAAAATATTAATTATTTTAGGTTTTTTATAAAAAAAAATTGAATAATTATTATATTAATTTTAATTTTAATTTTTTAATATTTACTTTTAATATTCTAAAATAATTGTTATTTTTAATATTCTAAAATAAGTATTTTTAAGAATTATTGTTTTTGAAGGAAAAATAATATTTAATATTCTAAAATAATTATTAAAGAAATTTAAAAATTATTATTAAATAATAATAATTATTTTAGAATATTAAATATAATAATTATTTTAGAATATTAAAAATAATATTTATTTTAGAATATTAAAAATAAAATTTTTCTAAAATTTTTTAAATTTTTTTTGAATAATTATTATATTTATATTTATATTTATTTTAATTTTTTAATATTTACTTTTAATATTATAAAATTATTATTATTTTTAATATTCTAAAATAAATGTTTTTAATAATTATTTTTTTTGAAGGAAAAATAATATTTAATATTCTAAAATACTTATTAAAAAAATTAAAAAATTTATTATTTAATAATAATAATTATTAAGATTATTTTAATTTTTAAAATAATAATTATTAAGCTTATTTTAATTTTTAAAATAATAATTGTTAAGATTATTTTTATTTTCTAAATAATAATTATTAAGATTATTTTAATTTTTTTAATAATTATTAAATAATAATTTTTTAAATTTTTTTAATAATTATTTCAGAATATTAAATATTAATTTTCCTTCAAAAACAATAATTATAAAAAATATTTATTTTAAAATATTAAAAATAATAATTATTTTAGAATATTAAAGTAAATATTAAAAAATGAAAATAAATATCAATATAAATATAATAATTATTCAAAAAAATTTTATAAAAAAACTAAAATAATTATTATTTTTAATATTCTAAAATAATTATTATTTTTAATATTCTAAAATAAATATTATTTTTAATATTTTAAAAGTAAATATTATTTTTAAAAATAATATTTACAAAAATATTTTTTACTTTTAAAATATTAAAAATAAAAAATATTTAAAAAATATTTATTTTAGAATATTAAATATAATTTTTATTTTTATTTTTTTAAAAAACTAATATTTTATTTTTAAATATTAAAAATAACTATTTTTAAAATAATTATTTTATTTTAAAATATTAAAATAATTATTATTTTAATAATAATACTTTATTCTTAATAATTAAATATTATTTTTTAAAATATTAAATATAATTATTATTTTAAACTTATTATAAAAATATTATTATATTTTGAAATATTAAAAATTTGAGTTGGGTCAAACTAGGTTTAGTTGGGTTAGACTAGGTTAAAATGGGTCGGGTATATGTTAAAATGGGTCGAAGTAACAGAAACGCCAATAAAATGCCACTTTAAGGGCCTAACTGACGAAAATGGTACTTTAGGGATAATTTTAAAAGTGAGTGACAACCTGGAGGGACAGAAATGCCAATCAACCCATAATAAACTATATAAAGTAATTATGCTAATTTATTAGTTATAAAATTGGTCAATCTGACTGTTGATCGAATCAGGACATTTGATCCAGAGGCAATAACTATTAGAGGGTATTGCCGAACAGGAAGTGGTTAGGCTAAGTTAACTTTGGTCAATTTACTAATACAATGTCAAAGCCTAAGAGATGATCTCTCTCTACGTGTCAACACTGTATTGGTCAATTGACCAACTTACTATGAAGTTAACTTCATGTTAACCGGATCCTGCCATACATATTAAAAAATACTAACAAATAATGTGAACACAATCTTAAACAAGAAAATATCAAAATTACTATACTTAATCAAAAACACTCCAACCTGATTCTATAAAACTGCCAGAATATAATAAGAGTAACAATCAACACGCATGAAGCCAGAAGATGGCCTTCACGTTGGCAAACACTTTACAAAACTACAACATAAAATGCAGCTTAGTAGCTCCCACGTCTGTCTCAAAAGTAAGTTGTACAAACTATATATAACCCTCCATCCGTAAGTACTAATTCATCCCACAAGACTGTTTCTCTAGCCTCCTCCTCCTCCAAAAAAAATGGCAAGAAGCAAACTCGCATTCCTCGTCTCACTACTCCTTCTCTCGTTCGCCTTCCCATCCACATCGGCTTCTCAAGTCCCAACCAAAACAGTGGAGAAGAAAGCCGAGGTGGTTGTTGAAGGCGTGGTTTACTGCCAGAGCTGTGACAAATACGGATCATGGTCACTAACTGGGGCTGAGCCCATTGCTGCTGCCAAAGTTAGTGTCATCTGCGAAGACCACAGAAGCCGAGTTAGCTACTATAAGGCATTCGAAGCAGATGCACAAGGCTATTTCTACTCACAATTGGAGGGCTTCAAGTTGAGCCACAACTTGTTGGACCACCCTCTTCAGTCATGCCATGTGAAGCTGGTTTCGTCCCCTCTACAAAGTTGCAACATTCTCACAAACCTCAATTACGGACTGAATGGCTCCCCACTTCGTTATGAAAACAAGAGATTGGCTGGAAATAGTTATGAAGCTGTGATTTATGCTGCAGGGCCCTTGGCTTTCCGTCCAGCTCAGTGCACTCCCAGCACTGAACACTAAATCTGTCTGTGCACGATATCTCGACTCAGATATCATACATGCATGTTATCTTGTTTTGGTCTTAATTGCCTACTTCATTGTTGACATAATGCTGGGTTTTGTTCAACTGAAGTTTTAAGGTGTTCATTTTTTTTTTCTTTCACTTCTTGAGAACATTGAAATAGTACTCTACATATTATTCAAGTTTAACTTCTTCTTGAGTTTATTACTATTTTTTTATAGTTTTATATCTTGATCATTTCTTTTTACCGTTAAATAACTCAAATAATTATTAATAGTCTTGCAATGTATTGCGAAAGTTTTTTTGCCGTATACGATTGCGACGTATATCAATACATGTGATTGTGTAGAATTATAAAATTGGTCCACCATATTAGATACGTTGTTAAAATATTATCAATTATAGTTATCCACGTAACTCGCAACTAAAAAGTCGACATATAAAGTTGCAAGATGTGGCGCCCACAAATTCTGGCCTATACAATCCAATTTGAGTTGCCAAAATACGAAACAACATACATAAATTTTCCTAATCATAATTATTATAATGTCGTGTATATAATCCAATTTGGATCGCCAAAATACAAAACAACATACATAAATTTCTTTAATTATAATTATTACAATGTCGTGTATAGTACAACAACACACATACTAAGTCCCTCACTAAAGTTATTTGCACGCTATTTTACAACTTAGTGAGGGCTACTATAACTACTAAATCAGACCGTCACTTCATTCTCATACTCTCTCCGCTAGCTCCAACCACATTCTCATTTCTTGAAAGGAATTAATAAAAATAAAAAGGTGAGCTCAAATAGCCTAATAAAAAATATCATAATTATGATAACAAACGGATAAAGTTATCTTTAGTCTCCAATAGTGTTATATCAGATATTTAGAAAATGTTAAACAACGCAAGTTTTTAACAAATAATAACAGTTGAATGAACACTCCATTAGAAGACACTATAATGTTTATTATCTTCTCCGATTTAAAATTCATAATCAAGATTCCATCAATTGTAACACAAATGGTTATGATCATGCCAAATAATAGTTCTTTGCACCCAAGCCAAAGAGAATTTTCACCTCGCGTCTTTGTCACACAGGCTAAATACACTCAACAACCGTACGTATTGTCTTTGCACCCTGCACAAAGACATTCACAACAACTTGAGTACTCATGGTTAGTACAAACAACAAAGAATAAAAAAAATATTAATAATAAAATAATGAATGAATATTAGAGATCTGCAATTTATTTATGTTTAACGAATAATTTAATTTGTCCATAGTCCAATAATATCCAAATTGTCAACACGTTGTCCAGAATTTCGGAATGAGTTCAAGTCCAAGGGTATTGTCCAATATTCATAAATAGGAAGTTCAACGATAAGGTTCGCAGTACATGAAATATTTAATTGTCTAAAATGTTCACAACTCAAATATAAAGTTCAAGTCAAAATGTTCATAGTCCAAGTGTAAAGTTCAAAGTCCAAAATACTCACAGTTCAAATACAACGGTTAATTCAAAATTTAAGGTTATTTTGATGTAGGGTGCAGATGTTGCAAATTGTTTTCAACTTAAAATTTAGTGCATTTAATTCAAAAAAAAATGTGCAAATCGATCTTAAGGTTAACATTTATGATTCAAATTGGAGATTAATCTATTGTAGTTACTGGTATTAATTTAGTATATACTAGTATAATAGTACGTATTTGATATGCGAATTATTTATTAAAATATTTACTGAGAACATTTATTAGCAAATTTTAAATTAATTAGTATTTAAAATTTGTTAATAAGTTCAAGTCTAAATTGTTTTTTTCACCAAAATCATGCCGGCCAGGCCCATTCGTTCAGAAATAAATCATTCAATCAATTATTTGATCTATCTACACTTGCAATTTTTTTATTATTATTTTCACTGTAAACCTTCTTGGTAGGGCTGTAAACGGATATATACGAATTCGAATACTAGTGTATCCGTATCCGTATCTGAAAAAATTAATCCGCATTCGTATTCGTATTCGTATCCAGTATCCGACGAATTTTAAAAATATTATCCGTATCCGGTATTCGGAATAATATCTGGATACAGATAATATCTGTTTCCGTATCCGTATCCAACAGATTTAAAAATTAAGATTTTTTTATTATTATTTTTTGCTAAATTACTAAGATTTTATTTAATTACTAGATATTAATGAATGTAAAGTTATGCTAATGAATGTAAAATTTTAATGAATGTAAATTATTAATTAATGAATGTAAGTTATTAATATATATGTAACAAGTTAATAGTTATAGTTTTGTAAGTTAATATATACATATGTAAGTTATTAATATATATGTAACAAACTAATAACTATAGTTTTGTAATATATCATACCTCTCTTATACGTGTGTGTGTGTGTGTGTATATATATATAAAATATTGCATACATCTCTTAAATAAAATATAGTTATTAAAACTATATATGTCATTTTGGAAATTCTTTTAAAAAAATAAAATAATATTAAAAAACAGTGGTCTTACTTGCTTTTCTTTAATTTACAAAATACCACCCCCGCGACCCCACTTGTTTGTTTAAAAGAATCTTCAAAATAACGTAGTTTTACTAAATATATGTTATTTAAGAGAGATATGTTATTTAAGATGTGACGCCCCCAGAATAGGTCCAGTCAACCCAACCCATTCTGAATCGCCAAATAGATGGTACATAATTCAAATACAAACTTTATATCACACGGTCGTGCAAAATACGACCACACAACTGTGAGTGTCAATACAAATCGTATATAATACGAAATATCAACATTCAAATTCATTCTTTATTTATTACAATTATTATCCCACTATTTTACAAAAATAGCGAGGACTACTACTGCTCTAACTCGGCCCATCACTCTGTCCCCCGACTAGTTCCCGCAACATTATCATTTTCTGAAGAGGACAATAGATGAAAAGGGTGAGCTCAACTAGCCCAGTAAAGAATATTATGACTAAGATAATGAAAAATAAATTATCGTTAGTCTTCAACAATTCAGATAAAATATTATTAACAACAAATTTTAGATCAATAATCGCAGTGAAAATAACCGTTCATCATCAATATTTTATCCCTGTAACATCCATCAATATACATCTCGAATCAAATATTCATCTTTGCACTACAGGCCAAAGATATTCATTTGTATCATTAGTGGTCGTGTTCATCTCAACACCTGTCATCTTTGCACTACGGCCAAAGATATTCATCAGGTAATCATTTATCTTTGCTTTACAGGCCAAAGATATTCAGTTATATCACCTTTTAGGACTGAAGATGATAAAAAATATTATAAATAACGAATCCAGTAAAATAAAGGACAAGACTAAGGATTCGTATTTTAGTTTATTCAAGTTCAAGAATATTCCCTAATAATACTTTGTGGAGCAAAATTCAAGAATGAAGCTCAAAACCTCGATCCAATCAAAGATAGTAACTATAACAGACAATTTGGACAAACAGAAGAAATTTTAATTTTTTCGTGAATAGTGCCGTATACATGAATAGTAACCCGGACGAAAAAAGTAAGAATTTTATAATAAAATTCATGACAATATTTTGGTATAATGATATTGAAAAGAATAACATCATTTACGAAAGAAAATAACATCCCTTACCTCAAAAGAATAGTACTTCTGACTGGAATATCGGATATAAGGCTGAAAAAAACTTGCACTGAATAGTAACACTCAAAGTATCTAAATACTCACAAAAATACGCTCGATATTATAGAAAGAGAAAACTTCTGATTCTGGTGTAATTTTCAATTTTAACCTAAGCACCCTATTTATAGGAAAAACTTAGGATGCCAAAGAAGACAAAATTAATAAAATAATATTTAAAAAAAAAAATTTCCGCCGCCTCAAAAGCCATCAGCCACCACACCAACCAAAAGTGGGGCCCACCCTTTTATTAAAAAAATATTTATTTTTCGAAACTTCAATAATTCATAATAAATAGCCCATTTTTCAGAAAAATACAAATTCTATGTCCTTCTATAGGAAATTTAATTCTCTACAACTTTGTAGAAGGAAGTTTTTTCCAAATTCCAAACATAAATTATCCGAAATCCATAAACGGATGATTTTCCATACCAAAATACTGATAAAAATACATCAGCGCTAATTCATTCTTTTATATCCACAAAATAAATATTTCCTTATCATATAAATTAATAATTAATTATTCATAAATAATATTACAGAACTACAATATTGACAACCAGGTCGTTCCCAGGAAAGAGGGGGCCTTCCGATAAGGACTTTTCCTTACTGGCGCATAATTAAATAACCCCTTCTAAACAGAACTTCCTTAGACATTGTCAATAATGCTATCTAATAATATTATTCAAATAATATGAATTATTGAGTTGATAATGTGAAATACTGTGCAGTGACAATTATTGAATCAATAATACGAAATATCAACTGTAGCAATTATTGAATCAATCATATAAAATAGCAACGTAGCAATTATTGAGTCAATAAAATATCAATGTAACAATTATTGAGTCAATAATATAAAATATTAACATAGAAATTATTGAGTCAATAATATAAAATATTAAACAGTAATTACTGTAACAATAATTGAGTAAGTGCCTTCTCACGTAAGACTCAATAATTTGAAATACTGTGCAATACTGTGTGCTACTGTACAACACCGCGTATCACTGTATTTTAACCACCGGGTATTTTCACAATACTAACGATAACAACTATGCCGTTATTTTATAAAAAGGTTATTTCTGTCGCTTTCTATATCCGACAGTTATTCCGTTGTGGGGCCCACAAATAACTGCGTCGTCGTACGAATATTCCTTTACAACAAGAATATTCCACGACCAAACTAATATTCCCCAACAACAATGAATATTTTATAACCACTTGCTTATTTTAAAATATTTGCACATTTCACCCCTAACTTTTTATATTTATCAAATCAATACCTTACTATTTCGAAATAATATATAAAGAAAATTAAATCTTTATTCATAAAAGTTGGGGTCTTACAACCTCCCCTCCTTATGAAATTTCGTCCTCGAAATTGACGTACGTACCTGGTATGTCGAAAAGGTGAGGATACTTCGCTTTCATTTCCGATTCCAACTCCCAGGTCATTTCCTCAATAGCATGGTTTCTCCACAAAACTTTAACTTGAGGTATAATTTTCGAGCGTAGGACGTGCTCCTTCCTATCCAAGATCTTGACAGGTACCTCCTCGTACGTTAAATCTTCAGCTATTTCATCCGGTTCTAACTCAATAATGTGGTTTGGATCTTTCATATATTTACGCAGCACGGATATATGAAAAACATTATGAACACGAGACATGCTTGGAGGTAAAGCGAGTCTATAGGCCACATTTCCTACTCGGTTAAGAATCTCAAATGGACCAATGAATCGTGGATTGAGCTTTCTTCTCTTCCCAATCCTCGTAACTCCTTTCCACGGAGCAACACGTAATAACACATGTCCCCAACATTAAATTCCACGTCCTTTCGATGAAGATCCGCATAACTCTTTTGTCGATTTTGTGCAGTTTGTATCCGTTGTCGGATCATTTGAATCTTTTCTGAAGTCATACGTACCAACTCCAGTCCCAATAATGTTGCTTCACCCACCTCATTCCAGCATAATGGAGAACGATACTTTCGTCCATACAACGCTTCGAATGGAGCCACGCCTATACTTGCCTGATAACTGTTGTTGTAGGAGAATTCCACCACTAGTAAGTACTTATCCCAACTCCATTTGAAGTCTAGAACACAGAGTCAAAATAGATCTTCAAGAGTTTGAATAGTTCTTTCCGATTGTCCGTCTGTTTGAGGATGATAAGCCGAACTGAATCGTAAGTCCGTGCCCATAGCTTTTTGCAAACTGATCCAAAATCGTGAAGTAAATCTAGGGTCACGATCCGAAACTATGGATACTGGTATGCCATGCAATCTCACGTTCTCATTCACGTACATATGAGCAAGACGTTCAAGGGAATAAGTCTCTCGTACCGGCAAGAAATGAGCGGACTTGGTTAATCTATCAACAATAACCCAAATCGCACCTACGCCTTGAGAAACCTTGGGAAGACCCGTAACGAAATCCATCGTAATGTGTTCCCACTTCCATTTTGGAATCTCCAGTGGTTGCAATGGACCCTTTGGCACTTGATGCTCCGCCTTTACACGTTGACAAGTTAAACATCTCGAAATAAACTCCGCGATCTCTCTTTTCATATTGCTCCACCAAAATGTATGTCGAAGATCACGATACATTTTGGTACTCCCAGGATGGATTGCAAACGGTGTGTTGTGTGCCTCCATCATGATTCTATGCTTCAAGTCAAAATCAATAGGAACACAAAGTCTGGAGTTGACACGAAGTATTCCCTCTTCATCGATTCTTGCTTCTGGAATGGCACCTTCTTGCACCTTCTTCTTCATCTTCATCAGCTCCGGATCCGTAGCTTGAGCAGCTTTAACTTTATCAATCAAAGCTGGTTCTACGCGTATACTTGACATCATCGCACTCGTTCCCACATATGATCTTCTACACAACGCGTCAGCTACCACGTTCGCTTTCCCAGGATGGTATTGGATGGTATGATCGTAATCTTTCAACAGTTCAAGCCAACGTCGTTGCCGCATGTTGAGTTCCTTCTGAGTAAAAAAATATGTAAGGCTCTTATGATCCGTATAAATCTCCACTTTCTCCCCGTACAGGTAATGTCTCCAGATCTTCAACGCAAAAACGACTGCTGCCAACTCTAGATCATGAGTAGGATAATTTCTCTCATATTCTTTGAGTTGTCGCAAGGAATAGGCTATGACTTTCCCATGTTGCATGAGAACACATCCTAACCCTTTGCCCGAAGCATCGCTGTAGATAACAAATCCATCCGAACTAGATAGTATTGTCAAAACAGGTGCCGAAATAAGTCTCCTCTAGAGCTCTTGGAAGCTCTTCTCGCATTCCTCGCTCCAAACGAATAAAACAAGAGCACCCCAAGGAGATGTACTAGGACGAATAAAATCGATGTCTAACAATTCCTATAATTGGACCTTTAACTCCTGAAGTTTAATCGGAGCCATTCGATATGGGGTTTTAGAAATGGGTTTTGTACCGAGTTCAAGGTCAATAAAGAATTCAACTTCACGTTCTGGGGTAGACCGGGAAGTTCTTCGGGAAATACATCAGGAAACTCATTAACAACGAAAATATCATTCAAATCTGACGTATTCTGGTTTAGATCAGTGACATGAGCTAAGAAAGCTTGACATCCGTTTTTCAATAAACGAATAACTTTGTGACTTGAAATGATATTGACTAATTTTAGTGGTTTGGTGGTTTGGATTCGCACAACAGGTTGATTAGGAATATGAAAACTAACAACTTTACGAAAATAGTCAATTTTGGCATGGTAAGTGGTTAACCAGTCAATTCCTAAAATCACGTCAAATGCAAGTATTTTCAAAGATATAAGATCAGCAAGTAGGGTGAGGGTACCAATTTGAATCAAGCAAGATTTGTAAACTGTGGATGTAACAAAGGTTTCTCCCAACGGAGTTTCAACAGATAAGTCAAAGTCTAATTTCTCAGAAGTCAAGTTCAAACGTTAAGCACAAGCAGGTGAAATAAATGAATGGGTAGCACAGGTATCTAACAAGGTATAGACTTCGCAAAAATTTATGATTAACTAACCCGTGATAAATTCATTCGGGTTCTTCGCGTTTTGGGCCACCGACTTTGATTTGTCTGGAACAGTCTTTGGTGTCACTATCCCAACTGGTCTTGACTTTGCTATACAGCTCATTCCACCCTCAACTGCTTCGTCACACTCTTGATCCATGATTTGAATCATTACTCTTCGATCCATATCGAATTGGGGTTGACCGCTATGCACAGGATAATTCCAAACTCAATGTTGGATTCTTCCGATTGCTGTCCAAAAAGTGAAATCCATATCGTCTATTTTGGCCTTCTTAGATCGGACGTCTCTTTCTAAAATATCAACGCGTCGTGCGGCTTTTACCCATGCATCTTCAATTCTCACTCGTTCCATTGCTTCTTCTTTCAGCTGATCGTTGACATTTGTATTTTTAGATTCTAGCTCTAATATCATATGCTCTGCCAGAGAGAGCTTCTGTTCAAGCCTCGCATAACGAGTAGCAAAATCTTGAATTTCTATATTCCTTTCTTGAATTGTTGTATCCCTTTGTTCCACGGCTGTCTGTCGTTCTTCACCCTGCTCTTCTAACTCAAGAATACAATTTTGCAGTTCTACATTTCGATCATAAAATTCTCCTAATAAATCCTCCTCCTCAGGTTCCTCTTCTTCCTCACACTCAGCTGCTACCTCTGCGACTAGCTCGGGTGCAACTATTAATTCTTCACTTACCACATGGATATTTCTAATTTCTTCTTCCCCCAACATCACATCATCCTGGTCGGTGATTAGCGGTGCCTCCACGGTCTCATTCACTCCATTGTTAACATTCTCAGCTGCCATTCTCAAATACTGTCATAAAACAAGGGTTAATTAAACAAATAACATATCACATATTAACCCTATGCTCCGACTGACCAATTAAATATCATATAAGCTTAGGTAGAACATACTAGTGAAGGATTTTCTCGTCACTCCCCTCCTAGTTCTATTTCCCGATCTCCGCCAGAGATCATATCCCTAAGCTCTGATACCAACTGTGACGCCCCCAGAATAGGTCCAGTCAACCCAACCCATTCTGAGTCGCCAAATACATGGTACAGAATTCAAATACAAACTTTATATCACACGGTCGTGCAAAATACGACCACACAACTGTGAGTGTCAATACAAATCGTATATAATACGAAATATCAACATTCAAATTCATTCTTAATTTATTACAATTATTATCCCACTATTTTACAAAAATCGCGATGACTACTACTGCTCTAACTCGGACCATCACTCTGTCCCCCGACTAGTTCCTGCAACATTCTCATATCCTGAAGAGAACAATAGATGAAAAGGGTGAGCTCAACTAGCCCAGTAAAGAATATTATTACTAAGATAATGAAAAATAAATTATCGTTAGTCTTCAACAATTCAGATAAAATATTATTGACAACAAGTTTTAGATCAATAATCGCAGCGGAAATAACCGTTCATCATCAATATTTTATCCCTGTAACATCAATCAATATACATCTCGAATCAAATATTCATCTTTGCACTACAGGCCAAAGATATTCATTTGTATCATCAATGGTCATGTTCATCTCAACACCTGTCATCTTTTCACTACGCCCAAAGATATTCATCAGGTAATCATTCATCTTTGCTCTACAGGCCAAAGATATTCAGTTATATCACCTTTTAGGACTGAGGATGATGAAAAATATTATAAATAACGAATCCAGTGAAATAAAGGACAAGACTAAGGATTCGTATTTTAGTTTATTCAAGTTCAAGAATATTCCATAATAATATTTTGTGGAGCAAAATTCAAGAATGAAGCTCAAAACCTCGATCCAATCAAAGATAGTAACTATAACAGACAATTTGGACAAACAGAAGAAATTTTAATTTTTTCGTGAATAGTGCCGTATACGTGAATAGTAACCCCGACCGAAAAAGTAATAATTTCATAATAAAATCCATAACAATATTTTGGTATAATGATATTGAAAAGAATAACATCATTTACGAAAGAAAATAACATCCCTTACCTCAAAAGAATAGTACTTCTGACTGGAATATCGGATATAAGGCTGGAGGAAACTTGCACTGAATAGTAACACTCAAAGTATCTAAATACTCACAAAAATACGCTCGATATTATAGAAAGAGAAAACTTCTGATTCTGGTGTGATTTTCAATTCTAACCTAAACACCCTATTTATAGGAAAAACTTAGGATGCCAAAGAAGACTAAATTAATAAAATAATATTTTTTTTAAAAAAAATTCCGCCCCCTCAAAAGCCATCAGCCACCACACCAACCAAAAGTGGGGCCCACCCTTTTATAAAAAAAATATTTATTTTCTGAAACTTCAATAATTCATAATAAATAGCCCCTTTATCAGAAAAATACAAATTCTATGTCCTTTTATAGGAAATTTAATTCTCTACAACTTTGTAGAAGGAAGTTTTTCCAAATTTCAAATATAAATTATCCGAAATCCATAAACGGATGATTTTTCATACCAAAATATTGATAAAAACACATCAGCGCTAATTCCTTCTTTTATATCCACAAAATAAATATTTCCTTGTCATATAAATCAATAATTAATTATTCACAAATAATATTACAGAACTACAATATTGACAACCAGGTCGTTCCCAAGAAAGAGGGGACCTTCCGATAAGGACTTCTCCTTACTGGCGCACAATTAAATAATCCCTCCTAGATAGAACTTCCTTAGACATTGTCAATAATGCTATCTAATAATATTATTCAAATAATATGAATTATTGAGTTGATAATGTGAAATACTGTGCAGTGACAATTATTGAATCAATAATACGAAATATCAACTGTAGCAATTATTGAATCAATCACATAAAATAGCAACGTAGCAATTATTAAGTCAATAAAATATCAATGTAACAATTATTGAGTCAATAATATAAAATATCAACATAGCAATTATTGAGTCAATAATATAAAATATTGAACAGTAATTACTATAACAATAATTGAGTAAGTGCCTTCTCACGTAAGACTCAATAATTCAAAATACTGTGTAATACCGTGTGCTACTGTGTAACACCGCATATCACTGTATTTTAACCACCAGGTATTGCCACAGTACTAACGGTAACAACTATGCCGTTATTTTATAAAAAGGTTATTTCTGTCGCTTTCTATATCCGACAGTTATTCCGTTGTGGGGTTCACAAATAGCTGCGCCGTCGTACGAATATTCCCTGACAACAAGAATATTCCACGACCAAACGAATATTCCCCAACAACAATGATTATTTTATAACCTCTTGGTTATTTTAAAATATTTGCACATTTCACCCGTAACTTTTCACATTTATCAAATCAGCACCTTACTATTTCGAAATAATATATAAAGAAAATTAAATTTTTATTCATAAAAGTTGGGGTCTTACATAAGAGATATAATATATATATATATATATATATATATATATATATAAGTTATTAATCAATGAATATAAGTTATTAATGAACGTAAGTTATTAATAAATAAATATAAATTATTAATATATATATATATAAGTTATTAATCAATGAATGTAAGTTATTAATATACATATATATATATATATATGTAAGTTATTAATATATATATATATATAATTAATATAAGTATATATATTAATAACTTATATATATATATATATATATGTAATTAATTATGTGAGTTATTAATATATATATATATATATAAGTTATTCGGATACGAATTTTGGATACGGATACGAATCCAAATCCAAATATCGGATTCCGGATATCCGCTATCCGTCGGATATATTTACGGTCGGATGTTAAACGAATACGAATACGCCTATATCCGTATTCGTTTATGTACATCCTTTAAACAAAATACGGATATATCTATTTTTTTCCGAATGCGAATAATATCCATTTTTTTCGAATACGGATGCGGACGAATACGAATTTTTCGATTACCATTTACAGCCCTACTTCTTGGAGACTGCATGTTGTCTTAAGCATTCCTGAGCTCTTTGTTTTTGTTTGTTTGGATTGTTATATTTTTTTCGTCAAAATTTGAGAACTTGGAGTTAGCTTTTTCTTTGGGGGTTGTAAATTTGTCAACATTTGAGGACTTAGCGCTTCTACTTGATAATTCATGCACGTTCTTTCTTTCTTTAAAAATATTATCTTGTAATTCGCTTTTTTCATTCTTTCTTTGTCTTAAAAAAATTTAGTTTTAATAAAACAAGTTCGTTTTAAAATTTTATATATATATATATATATATAGAAAGGATCAAGGGCACACCCCTTGATCCTACATATATTGCTCATCACCTTTAGTGACGGACCAAAACGGACCGAGCGACAGTTCGGTCAGTCGCGTATATCAGAGAACCGTCGTCTTAGCTTTTAGCAACGCATTGAACCATCGCCATAACATATAAATCATTTATCTGTTCTATAGCGACGGACCGAACCGTCGCCTAGTCCGTCGCTAAAGGTGGTGAGCATGATATGTAAAATAAAAGGGTATGCCCTTGAAATGGACTATATGTAAGACCCCAAATTATATTTTCTCTATATATTATTTTAAATAGTAAGGTGTGGATTTGATAAATATGATAGTTATGGGTCATATGTACAAATTTTACAAAGTAAGCAAGTTGTCATAAAATATTCGTTTTGTCGGAGAATATTCGTTTTGTCGGGGAATATTATATTCGATAAATTACGACGGCGGCGCCGAAATAACCAATAATTGGTGGACCCCACAACAGAATAACTGTTGGATATAGAAAGCAACAGAGGTAACCTTTTTATAAATATAACGGCAAAACTTTTACCGTTAAACTGTTGAAATATCCGGTGATAAAAGTATAGTAATACGCGTTGTTGCACAATAGCAAACGGTATTACACAGTATTTTTAATTATTGATTCTTACGTAAGAAGTAACTCATTCAATAATTGTCACAGTAATTACGATTCAACATCTTATATTATTGATTCAATAATTGCTACATTGATAATTGCATAATATTTTATATTATTGATTCAATAATTGTCACAATAACTCATATTATTTAAATGATATTATTAGATAACATTATTGGCAATGTCTAGAAAGTTTTGTCGAGGAAAGGGGTTAAGTTATATAATTGCGCGCAAGTAAGGATAAATTCTTATCGGAAAACCCCCTCTTTCTTGGGAACGACCTGGTTGTCAATATTGTGATTCTATAATATTAATTGTGAATCATAATTAATGAATAAAATAAAAATTGTTAATAAATATGATAAGTAAATATTTTTTTTCAATTTTGATATAAATGGAAATTTTTTTAGCATGAGACATTTGTTGAAAGTTGGCATTTTATTTTCTTCGATAAAATAATTCATTCAAATATATTATAATATTACATTATAATAATATAATGTGATAATCTAATAGTATAATTTTATAATTTAAATGGTAACATTATTATAATAAATTCATGGTATAAAAATAAAATGAGGTGAAAGAGAGCAAATTGAATTTGAATTCTTTTTAATAATTATAAATATTTTTAATATATATATATATATATATATATATATATATATAACATGTGATAAAAGGAAGGATGAGGTAAGAAATGATGTCATAGGGACGGTGAGGTAAGCGATGATGTCATAAAAATGATAAGGTAAGCGATGATGCCATAAATTATGGTGAAAAGACTACTTTATCCTGACTCTGCCAAGCCTATAAATAGAAGCTCATTCTTCACTCTTTCTCACCAATTCATTAAAGCTTTAGAGAGAGAATAAGAGAAAAAAAGAAGAGTATTCTACTACTACACTATTGCAGTATCTCATCTCTTATTAAGGTAAAGAGTATTATTTCTTTCGTATTCGTAAAGGATATTATTTTCTTTTAATACTCATAAATAATATTATTTCCTTCCATACTCGTAAAGGATATCATTTTTTTTTCATATTCCATATTAGGTAAGTGATATTATTTCATTTCATATTCTTAAATCTAAACTTACTATGGTAAGTATTGCTTCTATAATTCCTGAAATGATTAGAAATTGATTAAGGTTTTCGTTTCATCTAATATTATTTCACTGGAATATTGGTCTGAACTTTCTTATTGAAATTTTAAATCTTTTCATGTCGGGATACTATTCGTTCGGGTACTATTCACGGGATACTATTCACGGGATACTATTCACGACAAAATTGGTTTCTTTTTCTGTTCAAATTATCTTTGATTTATAAATCTTACTCTTGAAATTGGATCCATGTTTTGATCTCTATATTGACAGCTTGGACATTCTTGAACTCTGGATAAATTGAATTATAAATCTCTAATATTTATCCTTTATCTCACTAGATTCGTTCTTCTATAATTTTTCATCATCATCAGTCTTAAATTATGGTGAAAGTTATATTTGGCCCGTAGTGTAAAGATGAACTGTTGATTGATGAATATCTTTGGCCCGTAGTGCAAAGATGAACTGTTGATTGATTAATATCTTTGGCCCGTAGTGCAAAGATGGACAGGTGTTTGACATGATCATGACCACTGGTGATACAATTGGTTATCTTTGGCCCGTAGTGCAAAGATAAATTATTGATTTGAAATATTTGTTAATTGGTGTTACAGGAATAAAATATTGATGATGAACTTTTAAATCATAGAAGATAGTAGACATCATTCTCTACTTGACTTTTCTAATGGATTGCTATTTTCGCTGCAGTTGTTGATCTAAAACTTGTTGTTCATAATATTTTGTTTGGTTTATTGGAGGTTAACGATAATTTATTCTTCATTATCTTAGTCATAATATTCTTTACTGGGCTAGTTAAGCTCACCCTTTTCTTCTATTGTTCTTTTCAGGGAATGAGAATATAGTTGGGACTAGCCGGAGAATGGAGTGATGGTCCGAGATAGTGCTATAGAAGTCCTCACTATTTTATAAAATAGTGTGATAATAATTGTAATGAGGACTTATTTGAGCGTTTATATTTTTGTATTATATACTGTCGACATCGGGGAAAAAATCCACAGGTCGGGTCACAACCCGGATCTTTCTCTCTTCCTAAGTTATCTCTACCCTTACTCTTTTTATTGCAAAAAAGGTTTTGAAGGGTTTTTTTAGGAAAAGGCCAACATGTATCATGTCGACGATTGAACGTTTTACAAAGTCGCCAGTTGGTAGATTTGAAATGGTTGTACCAACTCAACCGAGTTTTGTTTGAAAGAGGCCCAATTGCTGCACACTGTCAAAAATTGATCTTTGAAAATAAAGTTTTGAGCTCGGGGGATTGGTTAAGTGTGGGGAAGGTGTTAGGCACCCCACAACTCCCGTGTAAATACGGTACCACATCTTTTCAATATTTTTCTTAAAACTGAAATGTGTGTGTGAATGTTATTTGAAATTGGGCCTATATTTGATTTGCAAAAAGCATTTCTTTTGATTGAATTGAAAATGATATTTTGAAAGCTGGTTATCAAACCCTTACGCTAACATAGGAATTAAAGCCTGTTGATACTTCCATTTTTTATCTTTTCAGCCTTAAGGCACAATTTGAATGATGATTGTCGGGCTGCGAAGCATCCTCGACCACAAAAGTAAATGCAAGTGTCGGTCTCCTCATGGGCATGATAGCCATCGGAGGGACTCTGACACGACAAAATATATTTTCACTATGTTGAAACCTTAAATTCGGATAACCATTTTAAGGTCTGTTGTATGTACATTTTACAGAAAAACTGGCAAGGTACATCTGTAAAGCAGATTTTGTCCATCGTGGGAATCAGATTCTGATCAGCTTGATCATGAATCTCACGATCCCTAGGCTTACATATGAGTAGCCATAAATCTGCACAGTTCAAATTTGTACAGAAAATAGATATATATCCCAAATGTCACCAGAACCAAGAATTCATTTAGTAAATCCTGGTTCGCACATGGCCGAAGCGTCTCGTTTCCACTAGATAGCGATCTAGTGGAGCGCAGATGCGCCACAAGAAGCAGAAGGTTGTTCCATACTTGCTCCTTCATGAATATTCAGATCATTTCACTTTCCGATTGCCATAACGGGAGTTATACTCATCCAAATTAGTCCGTTTTCGATTCTATGTATTTGTAACTCATAAAACTACAACATACGAAAGAATCAACAATTAACCTAAACATTAGCTAACCCACATATTAATCTGAAACTCATGTTCATACTATATTTTCATATTTTGACAAGTTTAACTAATTTCACCACTACAGATTCGTCTATAACCCAAATTGGTTCGTTTAACTTCTATCACATGTATATATAGCTCTAATATCACTTCTATATCAACTTGAAATCAACTTATCAAGAATTCAAGAAAATTGTAAAAAATAGGAATTGAAGAACAAGAAGGTGTTATACCTTTGCTAAGCTTGGATTGGGTTTACTGCTATATTAGACTTCCTCAATCTCAGACTTCCCACCATCTCAGTACACTCATTCTCTATTCTAACTTAATAGAAAAAAACTCAGTAATTCAATTGGAGTAGAGAGGAGCTTTATTTATAGAGAAATTTATTAACCATACAATACCTTTACCCAACATTTTGATTTATCAAGAAGAAGAGGAACCCAGAAGGTAAGAAGGATTTGGTGGAAAGTAGTTACCTGCTCCCTCCCCTCCATTCTTCTAGCCATTATCACTATCTATGATAGCCTTTTGTTTTCTCAGCAATAAGGAAATAGGATAGGCCAATGGCCTACTCATGTGATGAAGAAATGAGACTCATATAATGGGACAACTCCCTTTAACTCAGCATTTACTAATAGTTAGATACTAATATACCCCTTTTACTTCCTTCTTTGCTTCTTAAGTTAATTACATTGGCTTAATAATGTCACTTTAATATAAGTTATGGAAACCCATATATATGTATATACATATGTACACCTACATGTAAACAAGGATACCACCACTTATAATAATGTACCTCATGTACATTGGCTTAATCCAATAATATTTTAATTGGGCTAATTACATAATATAGTTGGCTATTATTATCTCACCATTTTCAATATACTCAAATGTTATAATGATAATTAATATCAATTATTCATTAACTTACCAATTAACTCTCTTTTAATAATTCATGTTAAACCTCTAATTGATTTAACTTTACTATCTAAGCCACACAAGACATAATTATGTGAACTTTAGTAGTTAATAGCCCACAAGCTTATAATAATACAATTTCATAATATTATTCTCAATATCCCATCTTATAATATGTTCATGAAGTATTACAATATATGTTCTCATAACATATATACTTGCATCTAGCAATTAATTCTCATAATACTTTAATTAGTTCTGTTTAATTATTCCTTCATAAATTTATTTAAGGAATTGCTTATCCCACCACTTGGCCACACTAGGCCTATCTCACCGGCTTACCTTAAGCTCATTATCACTTTAACCACGCTTTAATATCCTTTAATATGTATAACATTTATACTTATAGTAATTAATGTCTACCTTATTAATTATTCAAATTATACTATTTACGCATAATTATTCGATTGTCCTAAGACAACCGTATTCAATCTTTATTTTAGTCATATCTCAATGTTAATACACTACCTCCATCTCTAACTAATATTTATACTGGATTAATAATTCCCGCAATTAATACTAATTCAATTCACGCTTTGCCACCTTAATCCATTATCGGACGATTTTATGACATATATTAATTATTAATATAATACTTTCATCTCCAATCAGTGATTATTATAAGTTAGTTAATTCCCATAATTAACTAGTTCATGTCTTACTATGTTAATCTACTCATGGGTAGTTTAAATGCTAATTATGACAACATATTAGTTACTAATATGATAGGTTCAGACTTTATAATTTCTTAAACTTTCTGCAGACCGGCGCAGCTGCGCTGGTCTTATGCTTGGAAGTGGTGCAGCTGCGGCACCTCAAATTTAGAGGCAGACAAGTTCTGCTTGACCAGAAACTTATCTTCAATTCATAAATACTTCATGCTTTTAAATTACTAACTTGCTATACCAGTTAACTAACATCTATCACAACCTTCTTCAATGATTTAGAGATTAACTTCAATTTCAAACTCTTTATCCCTTAATAGTTAATTAACTATAAAGATCTCACATATATATCTAATTCCTTCCACATAATTCAATATATATATATATATATAACACATTTGTATATTTCGTTAATCTTCACTTCTCGCGGTATATTAAATCAACTAATAATTCACTAACCAATGTTTATCTAAAGATATATTGGTCTTATTCTCTCTCTCTTCAACCACGTACATATACTCCAGAAAATGGTGATTATCAAATATATTTAATGTCACCAATCTTACCATGATAAATAATTATATAAATTATTTAGTACATATAGATAAATCTTATCCATCTTCTTTGATAATTCATCTCTATAATTTATAACAAATATATAATAATAGTATATTTATAAATCACAAAATCACATATTACATAGTTCATATTATCCTATGTAACACAATACTACATACCTCGTATCACATATATACATTCTTATTCGAACCCATCTCACGCTTTAAGAATTTTATTTATTAAATTCTTATTCTATAATTTTTGAAAATTCGAGTTCTTGCATGCAGTATATGCACAAGCATGACTACTTAGTATTGTTTAGTCTCGTTATGTGGTAATATGACTTTAGTAGCTAACCCTTGTATCATGAACTTGATTAGCTTAAGGTCACCGACATGAAAACCATATAACTTTGAAATGGACATAGAATGAACATGGTAGGTATCAAACTTGAGTTTATAACCTTATAAGCATGTGTAGTTGATTATTAGCAGTAGTCTGTATGCTATAGAGTTAGCTCGGATTGCATCAGAATGAAATTCCATTTCTTGACCTGATCAGTGAGTCCTAAGGCAAATACCAGCGCAGCTGCGCCAGTATGTTTTCAGGATTGGTGCAGTCTGCTTGTTTTCTGTTTTTGCCAACTAACTTGCAAGGCTACCTAGACTGTTAAGCAGGGTTTGATCCCTACTGATATATGATTATATGAAATGATGATGTAGTATGATGATTAGATTCTTGTAAGTGTAGACTCATATCAGTTTACAAAATACTAATTGAGAGACCGACTTGTTAATGTTAGGTCATTTCAATGCAATTTAATTAAAGCTAGAATTATTTATAGCTGAGCAAACAGGCAAGTTCTCTAACTTACCCAAACTCGTATATTGTGCAAGTTCCCTGACTTACACTCCTTATTTGTGCAAGTTTTCTGAACTTCACTCTTTATTGTGCAAGTTTCCTAACCTTCTCATATTGTATTGAGCAGATTATTATTGTATTGAAAGTTATTTATTTAAGCTTGAACTTTATTTCCAAGCATGCTTTAGGTGGTTTAATTACTTTATAATTAATCCACATCGATCTTATTGATATTCGCACTTGGTGCACTTGAGTTCGTACAATCTTGGACTTGTACATTATTTAAAGTTCTATAATTCTTGAACTACGTCAGATAGAGTTTGAACCCATGTTCGGTCAAACAATTGTATGAAATTTTTATAAAAGCTATCCAGGCCAATTGATGGTATGGATTCTTAGACTGAAGAGAACACCCCTTATATTATAGGGGAGTACCCCATGTATCTAATATAAGATACAAACAGCAGACTTGAATGTTATGCATATACATGGCGTACACGAGGCTGATCCCCTCAAGTACTTATTCTGTAGCCAGTAACCAAAGGGTCAATCAGCTATTGATTCCATTGGAGGTTTATAGTTCAAAGTCTACTTGACTATCAATTATTCTAAAAGCAATCATTATCCTAGCTTCTGATATTCCTATTGTTGAATTCATTTATATATATTCCGTTCATCATGATATATCTTTTATTGTTGTATTTAAACTTGCTGAGCAAACTTGTTGCTCATTCTTGCTATATCATGACTTTTATTGCAGTTAAGCCCGAGACTTCAGGAAAGGACAAGGGTAAAGGAAAGATGTAGTAATAGTTTTCAAGGAGCAGACTTTACTTTGTGCTTAGTTTAATTACTGTTAATGTAATTTGAACCCTAATGATTATTCTAGGGTACATTTATATGATTGTATTAAGGTTATCGAATCTTGAGACTAGTAACACCTTTTGAATGAACGATATACGTTTATTATATTTTCGCATTTAGTTATTGTATGTTGTTTAGAGGTGAATGTTAGTACTGTATCGTGACGACCGAATCGGGGTTAGATAACCCGAATTGGGGGGCTGTCACAGATAATGAGATCGGGGTTGATCTGACGGCCCGATTTGAGATCATGGTTGAACTGATGGCCCGATATTCAGATCGGGGTTGATCTGACAGCCCGATTTGAGACCGGGGTTGATATGATGGCCCGATATTGAGATCAGGGTTGATATGAAGGCCCGATTTGAGATCGGGGTTGAACTGACGGCCCGATATTGAGTTCGGGGTTAATATGATGGCCCGATATTGAGATCGGGGTTTATTTCACGGCCCGATATTGAGATCGGGGTTGATTTGACGACCCGATTTGAGATCGGGGTTGAACTGATGGCCCGATTTGAGATCGGGGTTGAACTGACGGCCCGATATTGAGATCGGGGTTGATTTGAAAGTAGTTTTACCCTCATACAGTGTTTGTAATAGGGAAAGGAAATTTTGAGTGTCTACATATACGATCAGTATTGAAGCTCACAGTTTGTGTGGTCGTATTTTGCACGACCGTTTAATATAAAAAGATTTGTATTTGGATTCTGAAAGTCCAATAATAATCTAGAAGGGGGGTTGAATAAATTATTACCATTTTAAAATTTATGTTAGGTCTGTTTGAATTTTTAATAAATTACTTTGTAGTGTTAAAATTAATATGCAATCATAAAATTTTTATCACACAATGCACAAAGATTTTTCTAGTTCACAGCATACATCTCAATTATGTTGCTACGTCCAGTCTCAAGTTTTACTTTGGATCCTATTACTATCAGTAATAAATATTCCTTCAATAGGTGGAGAAACCTTTACAAAGTTTTTAGAGACAAACTTTCAACTCTTGACAACTACCTATCTTGGACAGCAAGCTCCCAGCTCCATCTTCAAGCTTAGTTGTATTTTCTTTTAGATTAGTCCTATTCTATGATCTGATCTTGAAATAACTGTCTCTTCCTTTCCTCACAAGTCAATAGAGATCCAACTCCCAGCTGACTTGTAAGAACCCGGATTTTCAGAAATTATTAAATAAGGATTTAATAAATAAAATTCTTAAACCGTGAGATGGGTTCGAATAAAAAGATATATATGTGATATGAGGTATGTGGTATTATATTACATAGGGTAATATGGACTATGTAATATGTGTTTTTGTGATTAATGAATATATTATTAATATATATTTGTTATTTATTTTAGAGACGATTCAATTGAGGTAAAGGAAGTGGATAAATTCCTATCGATATTAAATAATTTATAGAATTATTTTATCATAGTAAGTTGGTGACATTAAATATCCTTAATGTATAATCACCATATTCTTGTGTATGTGTACTAATAACTCGTATGTTTATAATATAGGTTATTAATAGCACTTAAGCTATCCGTGAATAGGTTTAGATAGTAAAGCATGAGTTAGTTAAGGAATTAATTAATAAGAATAAATATTGGTTAATTTAAGTTGAGAGTTATATTATGGAATAATATAATGTGAATATTGAACCTTAATTAACTAAGGTAATATGGTACAAGGTTTAATTTACTTAAGTAAAGGAGTGAATTAATATATATGTTGAATATATGATTATAATTAGTACCTTCTATATATTACTTAGAATGGTAATATGTGTGAAAGTCTAATGTATAAATAACGTTAATAGATATATATACGTTATTAAAGAGAAATGGAAATCATTATATCTTTAAATAAATATTTGAAGAAATTATTTTGGGAACAATTTATAGAAAAGAAAGAGAAATAATTATTATATATTTCTAATAAAGGATATTAAAATAAATTCTAATATTGAATTATTTTAATAAAGGAGGAAATATTATTTTTGAATAATAATATTACCCTATATGTTTTTGGTATGATGTAATAAGTGTGATTAATTAATATGGTAAATACATTAAAACATATTTGCTATATATAAATAAATTGATGGAAATAAATTATTATAATAGAAAATAAACTTATTACCTATTTTCTATATATAATGTATGTACATGTGCCATACATGTAATTATTTTAGTAGATATTATATTAAGAATAATATCTTGAGACAATAAGTAAATTATTTTCTAACAATGAATATCTTTATTTGGAGAAAACATAATATTTTATGTTATGGCAAAATACATAATTCCTAATGTATTTTCAAGAAAGTTTAATAATGAAAGAAAACTAAGTTATTTCAATATATTAAATAACTTAAGTTATTATTTTATCGTAGATTTTATAATAATTAATAGAGTAAATATTAATTATTCTAGTGTAAAGGTTATACATATAATTGTTCAAGGTAGCTAAATAATTTAGCATTAAAGTGCATGTGTCACACAAACCTTATATTAAAAGAATATTAAAGTGTGATGGGAGTGATAATAAGCTTAAGGTAAGCTTGTGAGATATGCCTAGTGTGGCAAAGTGGTGGAATAAACATTCATTAAATAAATTAATGAATGAATAATTATTGGAATTAATTATTATTATTATGTGAATAAATTCCTATGTGCAATGATGTGTAATTATAAGTTATATAGTAGCTACATCTATATAATATGGAATGAAATGTGACACTTCAAGAAAACTATATAATATAGGAAACTATATGATTAAGTGTAATAATAAAGTTACAATAATGGGGTGTGACACTACTCAATTAAAATATATTCGGTATTGTCAAATGTACATGGATTATATGATTGGGTGTATGTGTGACCCTATCATATCATATGGTAATAACATTAAGTTATTAGATATAAGCTTGCAAATTAGTCCATGTGAGAACAATAATGGTCAATTAAGTGGTTAGGGTACATGAATAGTGGTAGTTGGTGGGAGAGACCACCAACTTCCCTTTTGCCCTTCGGGTAATAACCATAGGAGAATAATAGCTTGATAATGAATAGATGCAATACATTGGTGCGTAGAGTTTGTTAATTCAATTACTACATTATTGCTAAGAAAGCATATAATAAGAAATGTAATTACACCATAAGCATGTTATAAGGTGTAATGATGAGGAAGGACCATGAATAGTAGTAGTTGGTGGAGTTAGCCACCAACTCCTCTTTGACCATTGGGTATTACCCATAGGAGGGTAATAGATTGATTATAATAGAGAACATGTAAATTAGTAATGTAATGGTATTACTTTATGAACATATTATATGATGTAACATTGAGTATAATATTATTTTAGGAGATTATATTATTATAAACTTGTGGACTATTAAGTACTAAGTTCACATAATTATGCCTTGTGTGGCATAAATAATGAAGTTAAATCAAGGGGATTTAATTGGAAGTATTAGAAGAAAATGAATGGTTGATATTAATTATCATTATAATATTTGAGTATATTTGTGATAATAATTTTATAGAAAATGGTGGGATGATAGTACCCAACCATATTATATTTAGTCCAATTAGAATATTAACTTAACCTATGTACATGAGGTACATGATTATATATAGTAGTGTATATTCAAAATATGAGTATACCTAATTAGGTGTGAGTGTACATATTTGTAGGTTTGTATATATGTACCTATAACCTAAGTCATATGGGATGAAATGTATACATAAATTATATAACCTAAGTGTATATATTATATATAGAGGTGTGAAACCAATTGTGGAATTACATTTGCTAATTGCTATTGATGAGTTAGATTATTTGTCTCACAATGAGTGCCCAACTTCTCCTTCACGTGAATGGCCTAAGGCTAGCCTATCTCCTTCATCTCTCAACTTCCTAGCTAGCAATGAGTGTGATGATTATGGGGGGAGTGGGCTTCATGATGGGATTTACTAACTATCTATTGCCCAACAATTCTTCTCTTCTTCCATTAGTTTAATTCATGGTGCAAAGCTTTGGCATGGTTAACCAATTCTCTATAAATTGGAAGCTCCCCCTCACAAACTTAAGTTGCTAAACTCTTGATAAGTTTCATATAGTGAGTGTGTTGATGAGTATTGAGGGAGAGAATTCTGAAATTCATGGGAAGCTCTACCCAAGTTGAAGCTCAAGGGGTATAATCTCTAAACTACTTTGGAATTCAATTCATAGCAATAGCATGAAATAGTAGTAATTGGTCATGTGAAAAGATGCTAGCACGTTAGTTAAGTTGTATACATGTTGTAAATACTATGTAGTTGATTTCTAGCATGTTTAAATTTGAATTATTGAAGAAATTTTTAAGTTGGGCTAAGAGACTGCCGAAGCAGAAAAGCTTCTGGTTTGGAAACGGGGACGCACGGCCGCGCGTCTCCCTAGTGCAAATGGGGCGCGGCTGCGCCCTCTGCAGAAACTCTTGGTAATTTTGTGTTTTCTGGTTGGTTAAGCATACTAGTTAGACTCTAATAATTTCATAAAGGGGTCGGACATGTGTACTAAGGTTGTCATGCACATAGTGAGTTGTATTAGTTGGTTTAACATAATTTCCTAAAAGAAAACGTAAAGTTTTGAAAATGAGACTTGACGAATTTTGTGTTCTTTGAGTCGGACTTTTGAGACATGTGTAAGTGTCTTGGTTATGTGTATCAATGGGTATGAAGGTAGTTGTTAATTAGTTACCTTGGCTAATAGTAAACAATTATACCTTGTTGTAGTAGAGTTTTTAATGAAAACTTAAGGTTTTATAAACAAATTGTGGCGTATATAAGTCATGTTTATATTCTGACTTTTTAAGCATGATTATATGGTTTAGATATGCATGATATGTGAGTCGAAGGTATTGAGCATACACTAGAACACATTGTTTAAATTAAAAATGATTTCAAAAGACAAACTTAGAGTTTTTGGACATATATATAGGATGTCCACGTTCTGATCATTTGAGCATGTAAAAGTGGCTTATGTATGTGTTCTAATACGTGAGAGTCATGACTACGAGGTACTTTGCATATACTTAGTTACCTTTGTTGACTTAAAGCGATTTTTATGAAAAGTTTAGAATGCGTAAGATGATAGCATCAAACACGGAGTGAGTTATATTATGATCATACGAGCATGTATATTAGGATTCATTATGCCTATAGACATGTTGACATAAGCATCATGTGATGAAACATGAATTTCACCTATGCACGCATATTCGAGAAAATGAATTTCAAAAGCATAGACTATGTGATTAAGTATACATGTGTAGTATAAGCACGAGCATGCCTACTTAATGTGTGTGTATAATATATATCAGAATGCATGATATGTTAGGAACAAACTAAGTTTATGAAATCTAAGTTCTGGTTCTGGCAAGGAGTCGCGCGGCCGTGCCACTCCCAAGCTAAATTGTCGCGCGGCCGCGCCGTGTTGCAGAGCTGCCAAGAACAGTTTGTTAACTGTCTGGTCCTAAGTTATTTTCCTTAAGGACCCTAAGGACCGAAATAGAATGGTTTCTATAGAATAAGTATGAAGGTATGATGTTGTAACATCGTGGTTATCCTAAGATAGAGTGAAACGAAATCAAGATTAGAAAACGATATACGAATTGTTATTATATTAAGAGCATATGAAATGTATGACTGATGGATGTAAATCCATGATTATATAACTGTGTAGGAATACACGAAGTGCAGATAGCTTTAAGCAGTTAAGTCGTAGTTGTTAAACTACGAATCAGGCAAGTCTTTTAGTTCCTATTTGATATATGAATTCAATAACTGTTAGTTGAATTATATTATGTTGTGATAATGTGAACTTATATATGAATTGTATATGAGATATAAATGAGATTGAAAGTTGATCTTTGATGATATACTTGTTATGTGAAAAGTAACATGCGTAGTAAATATAAATTATTTATAAATGCATGAACTGAGTATAATGTTGTATGCTATGTGATGCATGAAAACTGTTAGAATTGCTGAGCTGTCGAGCTCACTCTTGCAAATAACCACTTTTGCAGGTTAAGGACTTACGATAAAGACTTCGTGCTTCTTGATTGATAAAGATAGATAGTATCGAATTGAAGAAGTACTATTTAGATTATTGCTTGAACCCTGTTTAGATTCTAGAAGTATTACTTGATAGTTGTTTACACTGTTTAATACAAGTTGTGTTGTAAAGATGTATTAGTTAATACATAGAGGATATCAAGTCGAGTTGTAAACGTTATACGATAACTCAATTATAATGAATCATATTTTATAATTGATTTGAGGGTTGTAATTGATTCAAGTTATGAAATCAATAAAAGATTTTATTCAAGGAGGATTGAAAAAGTTTAAATTATTCCGCATTTAGTAACATCGAACATGATGTAAAGATGAGATCTTGGATATAAATAGAATTTATATTCTAAATTGTAATAAGTAAAGATGTATTCTTTTAGTAATGAATAAAAGATATAATAGTTTGGCGTTAGTAGTATCGTGACTGCACCGAATCCGAGGTTTCGAAGGAACGTGAATTTGGGGGCGTCACATGACTTCTCCAAAACTCTGGTCTTGGTCAAAGAATTACTAGTTTTTCTCACTGGTACATAAAATAAACTATCTCTATTCTTTTTCTTTTATACAAAAATTTGTCAAAATGCTTCTTAAATAAGCAAATAGTAATTTAACAATCAGATATAGATTAAATAAAAATGTGCTTCTTATTTAAGCAATTATATCAATTTCAGTTTTAGCTCAAAATTGCTTCTTGTATAAGCATATATATATAATTTTGAAGTAACTTGAAAATAAATGAGTTTAACATAATTATTTTTCTAACAAGTATTGTATGAATGAAATTCAAATATGTATGACTAATTAATTAAGTTAAATGAAAGTAATAAATTAATTAGTTAAACAATAATTGATATAACAAATAAATTTGTTTAACTCAGATAATATATAATAATATTTTATCTATTATGTGATAGGTTATAAACAAAGTCACTTAGTACTATAAAGAATCGTACGGTCCGATTTCCTCACTTAAGAAGAAAATCTCCGTAGACTTGCGACGTTTAAGTATGACAATATTTTTAATTTTCACAATTGATTTTTATATAAATATTTTTAATAGATCACTTAGATTTTCAAATACAGTTTGGATGATTCACTCTTAGAGGAATTATCTCAGTGTTGTTTTGAACTATCAAGTGTAGATCTATTTTATGATATTTATATAAGTAATATCAAATACAAAGTTACTTAGTACTATAAGGAATCGTACGGTCCGATTTCCTCACTTAAGAAGAATATATCTGTAGCCTTGTGACGTCTAAGTATAACTTTCTATTTGATAAATAGATGAAATATAGATATATAAAATTATGTATAACAATTTATATTTGTATATCTATAAATATAAATAAGTAAGAGATAATTTATATCAACTCAAATAAATGACTTATCTCAATTTACTTAGACCAATTTTTCTTTCTCAAGTAATCAGAACTTTTGGTAAGAAAAGATTGTAAGCTTTTTAGAGAGAGTATGTAGGCAAGGAGAGTAAACTTTTCTTTTCAAATGAATTGGTAAAAACCAAATGAATGAAAGACTTCCTATTTATAGAGTTTTGAGATCGAGGGCAAAATTATAATTTTAAAATCTGTTTTGTAATCAACGGATGGGATTTGTTTGATATGAAATCAATAATCCAGATGAATTGTAATGCACACGGATTGCTAATTCATAGTGCCTAGCGAAAATAAAGAGCTCAATAAATGCAAGTAATCACTATGGTCAAGAGAGAAATCTTCCCAAATTCGGTCATTACTCACAAATTCAGTCAACACCCTTTAATGCTCTTTAAAGCATTTATGGCATTAGTCCCATAAAGGATATTCATCCGAATATGTAGTGTAATAAGATGCCCATATGTATGAATGTAAATGCTCCATCCGAAATATGAAAAACCAAATTCGGTCAAGGCTTTATTAAATGCTTTCAAAGCATTTAATGTCTCATAATGGTCCATCAAAGACATATGCCCATATGTATGTATATATTTTATGTAAATGCTCCATCCGAAATGTGTAAAGCCATCCATCCGAATTTTGTTTAGGAAATATATACATATGTATGTAAATATTTTATGTATGTAAAAAATCCATAATGCTCATAATGATGTAAAAATTCTTTTTGCCCTCTTTGTTTAGAAGTTTTAATTTTAATAGTATCTCCTTGCCTTGAGATATGTTAATGTATGAATCAATTTATTTAACACTTGATAATTTTATTATATCAAGGTTAATAAAAATTAATTCAAATAGGTTTAGAAAATACTATTTAAATTAAATTAATAAATATAATCTTTAATTAAGAAAAATATAATTCATTATTATTATCAAAATAAACTAAAGATTCTAAGACCTATCAATCTCCCCCTTTTTGATGATGACAATTATAAAAAAAGTAAAAAATGTAAAAACAAATTCTCCCCCTAAAATTGTGAATCTCCCCCTTAAATATATCATCTCCAAGCAATTTATATTTCATTCACATAGCATATTATATTTCATTCATATAGCAGTTTATCTAGCAGATTATATTTCATTCACAGCAGTTATTTATATATATATATATATATATATATATATATATATATATATTATCCATTCATAAAATATATTTTTCTATTTTTCTTCTCCCCCTTTGTCACCATAAAAAATGATGGGGGGAAATTGCTTCTGCAAAACAGAGATTAGCTCATTTGTACCTGCAGAAGAAGTTAGTAACAAGCATATCATACATAGAATAATTATAAGTTATGTCAGTTAGTGGCAGTTTAGTAGGAGCTAGTTTACAGTTATCCAAAATAGTTAGTAATATTATTACAGACATAGCAAATAGTTAGATCGCATCCAAGTCAATAGGAGAGAAGTGTTAGGTAGAGACTGGAACATCAACATCTGAAAACAGTTGATTAGCCACTTGATCATTGTCATCTGGAAAGAACTGAGTAGTGACTGGAACATTTATATCTGGTGCAAAGTGAACTATAGGATCAACTGGGTCAGAACTTGTGCTTGCAACAAACTGATATGGACCTATGGAGAATCGACTGTGTTCCATGAAATAGATTATGTTCTTAACAGAATGCAAAGTTAATTGCATATCATCAATTTCTCAATCATAAGACTTTGATTGTGCAAGAGAAGTTGATTTATGCTATTGAGAGAGTCTATCTTGGTTGCCATGTTTATGTTAGACTCTATGATTTCATGATCAATAGGCTTAAACACTATGAGTGATTGAGGTGGAAGATGGAGATAAGAAAGAACATTTGTGACGCCCCCAAAATAGGTTCAATACACAACCCACCTATTCTAAGTCGCCAAGAAATACATGGTACAGAATCCAAATATAAATCTTTTATATCCAATTTTCGTACACAATACGATCAAACAAAAAGTGTGAGTTTTAATACGAATAAAATACCCACGTTCCTTATCAATGATACGTTAAATAAAGGTACAGTCCATAACTGTTTTAGGAATTAAAATCTTTAGAAAATGCTCAAGGAAACCTTCGTACATGGGAGACCATGCTTCTAAGTTATAATAAATATCATAGGACTTGAGAATTACCCTTGGTTGACCCAATACACCCCAAAGAAGAACGAGAAGATTACTATCATGTTCATTCCAATGGTGGGTATTCTCTTGCCATATAATTATCTCAATTTTCTCAAACTGAGAATTATATTCCAACCATACTCCAAGATTATATAGGTAGTGCTCATATATATAATCAGCAAGTGGATGCGCACAACCATGTTTTATAATAACATGAAGTTGTATGTGGTTAGACTTCTTGTATGATAGTGGCAACACACCCTTCCAAAGTCGAATTCACCTCACTTAAGTTGAGTCACCAAAATCAACTGTTAAATGACGTATAAAATACGACACACATTTAAAGTTCTCAATACAATTATATATTGTCATGCTATTTTATAATGTATTAAGAAACTTCAACAGTCACCGACCATCACTCTAGTCCCTTGTTATCCCCGCTCGACCTAACTACACTCTTATTACCTGAAAGAAATTGTGAAGCAAAAGGGTGAGCACGAATAGCCCAGTAAAGAATATTATGACTAAAGATAATTAAATTATCAATAGCCTTCATCAATAATGAATCAGATCTTTAGAACCTTAGTCCTCAACAAGAAAAAATATGATAGAATACCATAGACAACAAGTTTTAGATTAACAACTGTAGCGGAACAAGCAATCCATTAGAAGAGTCAAGTAGAACATAATGTCTACTATCTTCTTTATGTTAAAAGTCCACCAACAATATTTCATCCCTGTAACATCAATCAACATTTCCTGCCCACAATCATGTAAATAGTTTATGATCATAATTATGTTGATAAATTCCTCTTCGTACATAGAATAAAGATAATTTTTATCACCTGTCTTTACCTGAAACACCAAAGATCATGGTTATACCAAATCATAGTTCCTTTACATAATCATGCTAATAAATTCATCTTTGCACTCAGGCCAAAGATATTCATTTGTAACATCAATAATCATGATTATACTAGTCTACAACCTTTAGTCATAATCATGTTAGTCAATTCATCTTTGCACTACGGGCCAAAGATATTCAACAGTAACATCAATGGTCATGATTATGCCAAACACCTGTCCATCTTTGCACTACGGGCCAAAGATATTCAACAGTAATGATCATGATCATGCCAAATACATGTCCAACTTTGCACTATGGGCCAAAGATATTCATTAATCAACAGTTCATCTTTGTATTACGGACCAAAGATATTCATCAATCAACAGTTTATCTTTGCACTATGGGCCAAATATAACTTTCAACACAATTTAAGACAGAGGATAATGACAATGATATAAAGAATGAATCTAGTGAGATCGAGGACAAATATTAGAGATTTATAATTCAATTTATCTAGAGTTCAAGAATATCCAAATTATCAACATGAAGATAAAAACATGGATCCAATTTCAAGAATAAGATTCATAAATCCAAGATAATTTAGACAGAAAAATAAACCAATTTTTGTTGTGAATAGTAACCCATGAATAGTAACTCGTGATTAGTACTCGAATGAATAGTAACTCATGAATAGTAACTCGTAAATAGTAATTCATAAATAGTAACTCGTGAATAGTTACTCGTGAATAGTAACCCATGAATAGTAACTCATGAATAGTACTCGAATGAATAGTACCCCAACATGAAAAGGTAAGTCTTTCATAATAAAGTTCAGACTAATATTCCGATGAAATGATATTAGATGAAGCGTAAAACTCAAAATTTTTTTGATCATTTCAGGAATTATAGAAGCAATACTTATCATAGTAAGTTTAAATTTAGTAATATGAAACGAAATATTATTACTTACATACTATAGAGTATGGAAGAAAATAATATTCCTTACGAATATTGAACGAAAACAATATCCTTTACGAGAAAAATAATATCCTTTACAAATACGAAAGAAATAATACCCTTTACGTTAGTAGAAGTTTGGATAATGCAATAGTGTAGTAGCAGAACTTTCAACAGTTTAACGGTAAAAGTTTTGCCGTTATTTTTTATAAAAAAGGTTACTTCTGTCGCTTTCTATATTCGATAATTATTCCGTTGTGGGGTCCACTAATGACTGCGTCGTCGTACGAATATTCTCCGACAAAAAGAATATTCCCTGACCAAACGAATATTCCCTGACACAACGAATATTTTATGCCAACTTGCTTACTTTGTAAAATTTATACATATCACCCTTAATTTTAACCTTTTATCAATTTAACCATTTACTGAATAGAATAATAATTATAAGAAAAATTGAATACTTTTATTTCATAAAATTCGGGGTCTTACAACATTGCTAGTGGGAATCAACTAAGACTGATATTGTGACACATTAATTTCTAGATAATTAAAGATGTGAGTGAGCAGCAGACCAAAACCTAAGCAATTGTTGTGGAAACAGAACTCAAAGGAAGATAGCAGAAAATAAGCCAGATTATAGGGTATGCATTCATTTAAAACACATTTGATGATTTCTAAGTCAAAAGGAAGAAGTTTTATGTCTTCTCTAACAGGCATAAAATTGTTTCTGAGAATTCTTCCTAAAAATTGGCTTTCAGCAGTGAGAAATTCTAAACCAATTTTACAATAAAAATCAAACATCAAAGCATGTACCATTTGGTCAGTGATAGTGGACAGATTGTGTTTAAAAAGCATACATTCATCAACAGAAATGCCAAGAGGATGAATTTGACTTTAGGGAGTTCTAATGTGGAAGAAGAAAGTTGAAGTGCATTGACAAGAAAATGTTCATCAATAATTTATGCCTGACCCTGAATACATGTTGTGATATTAGAGAGAAAACCAGAGGAAGTTTTTGAAAATTCCATATGAGTGTCAAATTCTGAGATGAGACTGGGATAGATAGTTTTGTCACAAAAATTAACTAGACACTCCCACCTAAGGTTTCTAAATTTTTCAAACAAATTTGGGAAGCTATTAAAATTGATGACATTTCCTGGAGAGAGATTGTGTCTCATGATACTATATTTGGCTTGGGCATATGCAGTAGTAAGATGAGGAACATCATGTGAGAGATGGAGTTCAGAATGCAAAGGATGTTTCTTTTGTTTAGAGGAGTAGATGATAGACATGATGATAATAGACACAGGAAGGTATATGAGAGAATGCAACATTTTGTAAAAGAGACTTATGTATTTATATTGAAGATAGATGAAAGATAATGATATGCTTTCAGTGAATGAATGAACACATAGAGACTGACTTTAGATTATATACACGAAACATAACCTTTTAAGATTAGCAGTAAATACAAAGAAAGAGTCACAAGTAAGAGAGTCACAAGTAAAAGAGTCATATTGTGAACTGTATATGAGTGTAAAGAGGCATTTAATTAGAATAGTAACATGGATGTTTCAAATCTTCTGTTTTAAGAGGGTTAAACACACATTGACTGATTACACAGTAAATAGTATGCTTAACTTGCCACATGTCAACTACTGATCATTTAATAGATATATACCATACGTCAAAAATAGCCATGTCAATCAAAATTTAGTTTTGCAAAGATATACAAGTAAAAGGAACACGACAAATGATTATATCAGAGTGGCATATATCAGACTTAAGCGTATATTCATCTCAACAATCTATCATTCTAACTGACGTACAAGTGTCTATAGTTCCCAAAATGGATTAACAGTGTCTTATCATTTATAGCAAATCTCAATAGAACACGGTAAGCATTTGACACTCAGACTAATAATCATTACTCATAAAAAAATTTCATATGAAAATACTGAAGTCAATAACTTAGTTAATCATCAGTATCCAAACAATATGCACATAAAATGGTTCCAGTGGACATTAGTATCCACACAATAAAAAAATTTCAAAGTAGACATCAGTATCCAAACAAAAATATTTCCAGTGGACATCAGTATCCACACAAGATAAAAAAACTTAAAAAATATAGGGAGTATACCTAAGCTTTCTTCAAGTTAGTCAATCAAAAGGCAGAAGAAACGAGAGCCATGGTGACATGTATAGTGTCTCAAATATATTTAACTATATATTTATATGAAAGTAAAAAAATAAAAAATGTTTGAACAGAAGATTTGATATATATATATAAATTTTAAAAATAGGAATAAATTAGATAAACAAATAAAGACTAGATTAATGAAATGAACGAAGATACATCAGTGCATGCATAGAGTTCTACCTGTTTAATATATATATATATATATATATATATATATATCGATATATATATATATATATATATATATATATATGTATACTGATCTTGTAAAATAAAAATTTCAAACAAAATAGAGATCTTAAATATCCAATCTGAGCAGAAAATAAAATTTCAGATCTGAAATTTACTGTTTTTTTTAAAAAAAATTATAAAAGAAAAACGGATTCAAAAAAATTGTACTAAGTTTTTTTTTAAAAAAATCAGAATAGAATAATAGCAGATTAGAAATTAGATTTTTTTTAAAAAAATAAATCAGAAATTTAGTTTTTTTTTTTTAAAAAAAATTGATATTAACATGAATGGATTCGAATAATATAAAATAAACTTGATAAAAAAATCAAAAAAAATGGAAGAACAGAGACTGATTCTTAGGGTTTTTAAAAAAATCCCACTTCTGACACTATTTGTTTGATTCTTAACTGACCACCTTAGTGATAACTAAGATTAGGATGAATAAGAGAAGAAATAGAGAGGATGAAAATGAAGCAAAAAGAGAGAACAGACAGAATCGGAGATAAAGAGAGAGAAGAAAGAGAGAATATGAAGATGAAACAGAAAGAGAGAGAGAGAACAGAGAGAATCGAAGATGAAGAGAGAGAAAGATATATTAAAAATGAAATAAAAATGAAATTTTATATATATAGTTTGACTTACCTGATTGATCCAATGGTGAAGAGCTTGGTCAGATTAAGATGAAAGGTTGAGATATGATCTAAATATGAACAGTTGTGTTTCTTTATTTGATAATTGATCCAACGGCTAAAATGGAATACAATATTTGATCTGATGGTGCTAGTTGGCAATCCGTGTGATTTTAAAAATCAATTCTTATGCGGCCACAACATAATGTACAAATTCATCAATTATGTACCGTTTGATCTGTTTTTAGCTTGGATGGTGCTGATTAACTCTTATATAAATATGTATATACATATATATATATATATATATATATAAATACTGAAAAATACATAAATATAATCAAATAAAATGAAATTTAAAAATGACTAATAAAAAATAGTTATAAAAATATATTTTATTTTTAAATAGCTAATTAGTTATATATAAATTTTTTAAAGAAATTATAATTATATATGAATTAAATAGTTAAAACTATTTCATGTGAGTAAGATATATATATACATAATCATTAAAATGTTGTATAATATATATAATAAAAAATAAGTATATATAAAAAATTAAGAAGTTATATCTAACATTCCTAATTCAATTTGTAATTTACGAAATCTATCTGAACTTAGTGGTTTAGTAAATATATCAGCAATTTAATTTAGTGTCAATGTGTTCTAATTTAATAATTCCGTTATTAACATGATCAAATAAAAAATGATGCCTAATATCTATGTGTTTTGACCTAGCATGCAGCACGGTATTTTTACTTAAATTAATAGTGCTTGTATTATCACATAGAATTGACACATACTCAAATTTTGAATTATAGTCAGCAAGAGTTTGTTTCATCCACAGTATTTGTGCACAGAAACGTGATTCAGCAATATATTCAGCTTCAGTGGTTGAAATAGATACTGAATTTTGTTTCTTAGAAAACCAAGAAATCAAATATCCTCCCAGAAACTGGCATGCACCACTAGTGCTTTTACAATCAACGTGATGGCCTGTATAATCAGAGTCTGAAAAACACACAAGATTAAATGGTTGTCCTTTAGGATACCATAAACCTAATTTTATTGTTCCTTTAAGATATCAAAAAATTCTTTTTACTGCTATTAAGTGAAATTCTTTAGAATTTGCTTGAAATCTGGCACATTTACAAACACTGAACATAATATCAGGTCTACTCTTAGTTATATATAATAAACTTTCTATCATTCCTCGATATTTCTTTGAATAAACATTTTTTCCGTTTTCATCAACAATCAATTTATCAGTAGTTGACATAGGAGTATTAAGAGGTTTTACAGATTCTAAACCAAATTTTTTGATCATTTCTTTATAATATTTGGATTGAGATATATGAATACCTTTTTCTTCTTGTTTAATCTGCAATCCGAGGAAGAAGTTTAATTCTCCCATCATGCTCATTTCAAATTCCTTATTCATACTTTCAGAGAAATTATTGCATATAGTAATGTCAGTAGAACCAAAAATAATATCATCAACATATATTTGAATAACAAGAATATCATCATTCTTATTTTTAGTAAATAAAGTGGTATCAACAGTACCCCTTTTAAAGCCACTTTTAAGCAAAAATTTACTTAGTCGTTCATACCATGCTCTGGGTGCCTATTTTAAGCCATACAAAGCTTTATGTAATTTATAAACATATTCAAGATGATCAATATCTTCAAAACCAGGAGGTTGTTTAACATAAACTTCCTCCTCTATAACACCATTTAAGAAGGCAGATTGACATCCATTTGAAATAGTTTAAAATTTTTATGACATGCAAATGATAATAACATACGTATAGATTCAATTCTAGCAACAGGAGCATATGCTTCATCATAGTCAATACCTTCAAGTTGATTATATCCTTGTGCAACTAATCTTGCTTTATTACGTACAACAGTTCCACTTTCATCTAGTTTATTACGAAACACCCATCGAGTTCCAATAATTGAGATATCCTCGGGTTGTGGAACTAACACCCAGACTTTATTCCTAGTGAATTGATCAAGTTCATCTTGCATAGCTATTATCTAGTCTTCATCTAGTAAGGCATCTTTTATATTTTTAGGCTCAATTTGAGACAAGAAGGATAGATGACCAGCTAAATTATGTACTTGTGATCTAGTGAGAACACGTTTGTCAATATTACCAATCACATTTTCTATAGGATGATTTTTAATGATATGAGACTCCTTGGGAAAATCATCTACTTGAGGATTTTGATTTTTAAGAGGATTTATATTAATAGGTGGAGATGCATTATCTAGTTTTGGTTCTTCCATATTTCTGAGAATATCTTCAATGACAACATCACTATCAACTAACTCTTTATATTTTGGAGGAGGCTGAGTTTCATCAAAAGTTACATTCATTGATTCTTCCACAACTAGATTTCTTTTGTTAAAAACTCTGTATGCTTTACTATTAAGAGAATATCCCAAAAATATTCCTTCATCGGATTTAGGATCGAATTTTAACAAATGTCCTTTGGTATTTAAGATAAAGCATCTACTCCCAGAAACACGAAAATAATTTATTTTTGGAGTTCTTTTGTAATAAAGCTCATAGGGAGTTTTGAGCAAAATAGGTCTTAATAAAACTCTGTTTAAAATGTAACAGGATGTTGCCACAGCTTCAACCCAAAAATATTTGGAAGACGATATTCATTTAAAATGGTATTAGCCATTTCTTGTAAGGTTCAATTTTTTCTTTCAACTACACCATTTGATTGTGGTGTATAAGGAGCAGAAAATTTGTGACTTATACCTTTCTCATCACAGAACATAATAAAATCAGAATTGTCAAATTCTCTTCCATGATTAAACTGAATATAAACAATAGAGCTTCCCTGTTGATTTTGAATTTTCTTACAAAGAGCATAGAAAGAGTTAATAACTTCATTTTTAAATTTAAGAAAATCAACCAATGTAAATCGTGAATAATCGTCAACCAGAACTAGAATGTATACAGCACCACCCATACTGTGTTTAAGAATAGGTCCTACTAGGTCCATATGTAAAAGTTCTAAGGGTTGAGAAGTTGACACAGAGAGTTTAGGTTTATGAGAAGCATGAATTTGTTTTCCAAGTTCACATGCTTCACATATATGATCTTTTAAAAAATTTAACTTAGGAAGACCACGTACATGTTCTTTAGAAGAAATGTTATTAATTAACTTCGTGTTAATGTGTCCTAGTCTACGATGCCAAAACCATGGATCATCATTTGCAGACATAAGACAGATGTTTTCTAGGTGAGAATATGCATCTAAGTCACATGTATACATATTTTGATATCTAGGACATATTAACACTAATTTGCCAGTTTGATCAAATACAGAGCATTTATGTGTATTAAATGATATTTTGAAACCACTATCGCATAGTTGACTGATAGATAGAAGGTTATACTTGAGTCCTGTGACTAACTGAACGTTAGAGATTGTTATATGACTATTACCAACATTTCTGACTCCAATTATTTTTCCTTTATTGTTGTCTCCAAAAGTTACCTCACCATAGTCTGTAGCTTGTAAACATATCAATTTTGATTTGTCTCCAGTCATATGTCTTGAACACCCGCTATCGAGATACCATTTATTTTTATTCAAATCAGGTGTAAGACATACCTGCAATATATATATATATATATATATATATATTAATTTCACAAACTAATACCCTTTAACATGAAGGGTTCTTTGGGTAAGTTTTCTAAGTTGTATAGGGAACATTTGTATTTTCCTTTACAAAACTTGGCATAGAATAATTCGTTTTTGTAGAAAAAAGCATTCTATGAGTAATAAGATTATATGATATATGATAATAATTTTTATGAAATTCTTTTCTTGTAATAGTTGGTGTAATGCATGTTCCTTTAGGAACCCAAATCATTTTTCCTTTGTAATTTTCATTTACAGCATTGCACATATAAAAAGAATGTCCATTTCTATTACAATAAGAACATCATGGCGAAAGGAGATGTATGACTTACCTTTTCTTTGCTTTTAACATGATATAGTCCTTCATCTTTTGATTTACTAGTTTCTCCAGTATACCATAAACCTTTTTTATTAAAACTGCATTTTTGTTGATTTAACATGACATAAAGATTTTCTTTTCCTTTTGTAAATTTATAAATTATAGAGTTTAAATCGTTATGTTCTTTGTTTAAGTTTTCAATTAAAGATTTAGATTTTTCTAATTCTATTTTTAGATGTGAATTTTCTATTTTGATGATTTTAATTTCTTTAGTTAATTCTTGATCTTGTATTTGAGTATCTTCATTAATTACAGTCAATGTTGAATTTTCTATTTCAAGATTTTCAATTGAAATGATAAATGTTGAGTTTTCTAATTCAAGATTTTTATTTAAAATTTTAAATTGTTCTAATTCTTCTTTTAATGAATTATGTTCTTTATTTAAATTTTCATTAACTAAAACTACATTTGCATTTTCAATTTCAAGATTTATATTTATTTTTCTCAATTTTTCTAATTGTTCTTTTAATAATATTTCATTTTCTTCTTTTTCTTCATTCAAGCTTTCATTATTTATGATTAATCTTGAGTTTTCTATTTCAAGATCTTTAATAGTTTTAATTAATTTTTCTAATTCTTCTCTTATTTTTCTCATTATTTTCATATAAGTAACTGTAAGCTTCTTGTAATTCATAATGTTCTTCATTTATATTTTCTAATGTATATGTTAAAAATGAAGTGCTAAATAATTGATGTTTAGAGTTTACCTCAGATCTTGGTGATGAGTCATTATCAGCCATTAAGCAAAGGTTTGCAATTTCTTCTTTTTGTTCGACAGTCTCTTCTTCATCACTTAAATCTCATCCTTCTTCTGTTATTAGAACTTTGTTGTTGACCAGTTTTGGACAATCTTTTTTGAAATGTCTAGGCTAATTGCATTCGAAACATGTGCTTGAATTTTCATTGGAATTAACATTTCTGAAGAAGTTGTTGATTCCTTTGAAATTTTCTCCTTGTGCTTTTAGCTTGAATATTTGCTTACTTTTGAAATTGTTGAAATTGTTTTTCATAAAGCCTTTGCCATATTTTCTTGCTTTGCTTTGAATTACTCTTCTGAATTGTCTAGATAATAAAGCAACTTCCTTGTTATCTAGAATCAGAAGTTCTTCATTTAATTCTTCATCATCACTTTCTTGATATACAAGAAGAGCTTTAAAAGCAAATCCTTTTTTCTTGAGATCTGTGTCTGATCCGACTTTTTTAATAAGCATATCGACTTCATGAGCACGAGGATTTTTAATGAGATTATCAAGATGATATGTGGTTAGATCTTGCATTTCCTTTATTGTTGTAACCTTCATTTTTCATATGGATGGAAGGGCTTTGAGAATTCTTCTATTTTTCTTATTTATAGTGTATGCCTTTCCCAGTTGCTCCAGTTCATCAATGATATGAAAAAACGTGTTTTCATATCAATGATTTTTTCTCCATCTTCAAGCTTGAAACTTTCATTTTCCTGGATTAGAGCATCTTTTCTGGTTTCTTTGATATGATTGGTTCCTTCATAGGTTACACTCAACTTTTCCCAGATTTCTTTTGCATTTTTACAATTACTCACTCTTTTATATTCTTTTTCAATTAAAGTATTTGTTAATACTTGCTCGGCTCGTGAGGCTATATTCATAGTCTCTTCTTCTTCAGTGGTGAATTCATAAATATCCTTTTCAACGATTTTGTCTTCCTGGGTTTTAGTGGGAACCTTCACACCTTGTTCTATTGCACACCAAATTTTAATTCCTTGAGACTTGGCATAGATTTTGAATCTGTTTTTCCAAGTGGCAAAGTTGGTTCCATTAAATAGTGGTGGTCTGGACATTGATAGTCCATCTCCACAACCAGTAGCATTGTAGGCCATGGATCTACTCTTAGGTATGCCTGTATTCACTTAACAAACAAGTTAAAGAGCACCGCTCTGATACCAATTGAAAGTCCAATAATAATCTAGAAGGGGGGTTGAATAGATTATTACCGTTTTAAAATTTATGTTAGGCCTTTTTGAATTTTCAATAAATTAATTTATAGTGTTAAAATTAATATACAATCATAAAAATTCAATCACACAATGCACAAAGATTTGTCTGAATCACAACATACATCCCAAGTATGTTGCTACGTCCAGTCTCAAGTTTTTCTTGAGATCCTATTACTATCAGTAATAAATACTCATTCAACAGGTGGAGAAACCTTTACAAAGTTTTTAGAGACAAACTTTCAACTCTTGACAACTACCTATTTTGGACAGCAAGCTCCCAGCTCCTTCTTCAAGCTTAGTTGTATTTCCTTTTAGATTAGTTCTATTCTATGATCTGATCTTGAAATAACTGTCTCTTCCTTTCCTCACAAGTCAATAGAAATCCAACTCCTAGCTGACCTCTTTAAAACTCTAGTCTTGGTCAAAAAATTACTAGTTTTTCTCACTGGTACATAAAATAAACTATCTCTTTCCTTTTTCTTTTATACAAAAATTTGTCAAAGTGCTTCTTAAATAAGCAGATAGTAATTTAACAATCAGATATAGATTAAATAAAAATGTGCTTCTTATTTAAGCAATTATATCAATTTCAGTTTTAGCTCAAAATTTCTTCTTGTATAAGTAGTATATAATTTTGAAGTAACTTGAAAATAAATGAGTTTAACACAATTATTTTTCTAACGAGTATTGTATGAATGAAATTGAAATGTATATGACTAATTAATTAAGTTAAATGAAAGTAATAAATTAATTAGTTAAACAATACTTGATATAACAAATAAATTTGTTTAACTCAGATAATATATAATAATATTTTATCTATTATGTGACAGGTTATAAACAAAGTCACTTAGTACTATAAAGAATCGTACGGTCCAATTTCCTCACGTAAGAAGAATATCTTCGTAGCCTTGCGACGTCTAAGTATGATAATATTTATAATTTTTATAATTGATATTTATATAAATATTTTCAACAGATCACTTAGATTTTCAAATACAGTTCGGATGATTCACTCTTAGAGGAATTATCTCAGTGTTGTTTTGAACTATCAAGTGTAGATCTATTTTATGATGTTTATATAAGTAATATCAAATACAAAGTTACTTAGTACTATAAGGAATCGTGCAGTTCGATTCCCTCACTTAAGAAGAATATCTCTGTAGCCTTGCGACGTGTAAGTATAACTTTCTATTTGATAAAGAGATGAAATATAGATATATAAAATTGTGTATAATAATTTATATTCGTATATCTATAAATATAAATAAGTAAGAGATAATTTATATAAACTCAAATAAATGACTTATCTCAATTTACTTAGACCAATTTTCCCTTCTCAAGTAATCAGAATTTTGGTAAGAAGAGATTGTAAGCTTTTTAGAGAGAGTTTGTAGGCAAGGAGAGTAAGCTTTTCTTTTCAACTGAATTGGTAAAAATCAAATGAATGAAAGACTTTCTATTTATAGAGTTTTGAGATCGAGGGCAAAATGGTAATTTTAAAATCTATTTTTGTAATCAACGGATAGGATTTGTTTGATATGAAATCAATGATCCAGATGAATTGTAATGCACACGGATTGCTAATTCATAGTGCCTAGCGAAAATAAAGAGCTCAATAAATGCAAGTAATCACTATAGTCAAGAGAGAAATCTTCCCAAATTCGGTCATTACTCACAAATTCAGTCAACACTCTTTAAGGCTCTTTAAAGCATTTATGGCATTAGTCCCATAAAGGATATTCATCCGAATATGTAGTGTAATAAGATGCCCATATGTATGAATGTAAATGCTCCATTCGAAATATGAAAAACCAAATTCGGTCAAGGCTTTATTAAATGCTTTCAAAGCATTTAATGTCTCATAATGGTCCATCAAAGACATATGCCTATATGTATGTATATATTTTATGTAAATGCTCCATCCGAAATGTGTAAAGCCATCCATCCGAATTTTGTTTAATAAATATATACATATGTATGTATATATTTTATGTACGTAAAAAATCCATAATGTTCATAATGATGTAAAAATTCTTTTTGCCCTCTTTGTTTAGAAGTTTTAATTTTAATAGGACCTCCTTGCCTTGAGATATGTTAATGTATAAATCAATTTATTTAACACTTGATAATTTTATTATATCAAGGTTAATAAAAATTAATTCAAATAGGTTTAGAAATTACTATTTAAATTAAATGAATAAATATAATCTTTAATTAAGAAAAATATAATTAATTGTTATTATCAAAATAAACTAAAGATTCTAAAACCTATCAAATTCGGTACCATGTATTTGGCGACTCAGAATGGGTTGTGTGGACCTATTTTGGGGGCGTCTTGCAGAAAGCTATGGGCACCGATTTACGATTCAGTTCTGCATATCACCCTCAAATGGACCGGTAATCGAAAAAGACTATTCAAACTCTTGAAGATCTATTGAGACTCTGTGTTCTGGACTTTAAAGGAAGTTGGGACAAGTACTTACCATTGGTGAAATTCTCCTACAACAACAGTTATCAGGCAAGTATAGGCATAACTCAATTCGAGGCGTTGTATAGTGTCGTTCTCCAGTATGTTGGGACGAGGTTGGTGAAGCAGCATTATTGGGACCAGAGTTAGTACGTATAACTACGGAAAAGATTCAAATGATCCGGCAACGTATACAAGTAGCACAAAATCGACAAAAGTGTTATGCTGATCTTCATCGAATGGACGTGGAGTTTAATGTCGGAGATTATGTATTGTTACGTGTTGCTCCATGGAAAGGAGTTAGAGATTCGGAAAGAGAGGAAACCTTAACCCACGATTTATTGGTCCATTTGAAATTCTCGACCCAGTAGGAACTGTGGCCTATAGACTCGCCTTACCTCCAAGCATGTCTCGTGTTCATAACGTTTTTCACATATCCATGCTACGTAAATATGTGAAAGACCCAAACCATATTATTGAATTAGAACCAGACGAGATAGCCGAAGATTTAACGTATAAGGAGGTACTTGTCAAGATCTTGGATAAGAAAGAACATATTCTACGCTCAAAGGTTATACCTCAAGTCAAAGTTTTATGGAGAAACCATGATATTGAGGAAATGACCTGGGAGTCAAAATCTGAAATAAAAGCAAGGTATCCTCACCTCTTCGAAATTCCAGGTACGTACGTCAATTTCAAGGACGAAATTTTATAATGAGGAGAGGTTGTAAGAACCCAATTTTTTATGAATAAGATTTAATTTTCTCTATATATTATTTTGAATAGTAAGGTGTAGATTTAATAAATGTGATAGTTATGGGTAATATATGCAAATTTTACAAAGTAAGCAAGTTGTCATAAAATATTCGTTTTGTCGGAGAATATTCGTTTTGTTGGGAAATATTCCTTCTATCGGGAAATATTATATTCGGTAAAGTACGACTGCGGCGCCGAAATAACCAACAATTGGTGGGCCCCACAACAGAATAACTGTCGGATATAGAAAGCGACAGAAGTAACCTTTTATAAAAATAACAGCAAAACTTTTACCGTTAAACTGTTGAAATACCCGGTGATAAAAGTACAGTAATATGCGTTGTTGCGCAGTAGCACATTGTATTGCACAGTATTCCTAATTATTGATTCTTACGTAAGAAGTCACTCATTCAATAATTGTCGCAGTAATTACGGTTTAGCATCTTATATTATTGATTTAATAATTGCTACATTGATAATTACATAATATTTTATATTATTGATTCAATAATTGTCACAGTAACTCATATTATTTAAATGATATTATTAGATAGTATTATTGGCAATCTCTAGATAGTTCTGTCGAGGAAAGGGGTTAGGTTATATAATTGCTCACCAATAAGGGTAAATCCTTATCGAAAAACCCCCTCTTTTCTAGGAACGACCTATTTGTCAATATTGTGATTCTATAATATTAATTATGAATAATAATTGATGAATAAAATAAAAATTATTGATAAATATGATAAGTAAATATTTGTTCAATTTTAATATAAATGGATGAATTTTTTAGCATAAGACATTTGTTGAAAGTTAACATTTTATCTTCTCCGATAAAATAATTCATTCAAATATATTAATATAATATTACATTATAATAGTATAATGTGACAATGTAATAGTATAATTTTATAATTTTAAATGGTATCATTATTATAATAAATTCATGGTATAAAAATAAAATGAGGTGGAAAAGAACAAATTGAATTTGAATTCTTTTTAATAATTATAAATATTTTTAATATATATATATATATATATATATATATATATATAACATGTGATAAAAGGAAGGATGAGGTAAGAAATGATGTTATAAGGACAGTGAGGTAAGCGATGATGTCATAGGAATGATGAGGTAAGCGATGATGCCATAAATTATAGTGAAAAGACTACTTTACCCCGACTTTGCCATGCCTATAAATAGAAGCTCATTTTTTCATTCTTTCTCACCAATTACTAAAGCTATAGAGAGAAACTATAGAGAGAATAAGAGAGAAAGAAGAAGAATATTCAGCTACTACACTATTACAGTATCTAGTCTCCTATTAAGGTAAGGAATATTATTATTTTTGTATTTGTAAATGATGTTATTTTCTTTCAAGACTCGTAAATAATATTATTTCCTTCCATACTCATAAGGGATATCATTTTTCTTTTATGTTCCATATCATGTAAGTGATATTATTTTATTTCATATTCTTAAATCTAAACTTACTATGGTAACTATTGATTCTATAATTCCTGAAATGATTAGAAATTGTTTAAGGTTTTCGCTTCATCTAATATTATTTTACTGGAATATTGGTCTGAACTTCTTATTAAAATTTTAATCTTTTTATGTCGGAGAACTATTCATTCGAGTACTATTCATGGGGTACTATTCACGATAAAATTAGTTTCTTGTTCTGTCTAAATTATCTTTGATTTATGAATCTTATTCTTGAAATTGGAACCTTTATCTCACTTGATTCGTTCTTCATATCATTTTTCATCATCCCCAGTTTTAAATTGTGGTGAAAGTTATCTTTGGCCTATAGTGCAAAGATGAACTGTTGATTGATGAATATCTTTGGCCCGTAGTGCAAAGATGGACAGGTGTTTGACATGATCATGACCACTGGTGATACAAATGAATATCTTTGGCCCGTAGTGCAAGGATAAATTATTGGTTTGAAATATTTGTTGATGGGTGTTACAGGGATAAAATATTAATGGACTTTTAAATCATAGAAGATTGTAGACATCATTATCTATTTGACTCTTCTAATGGATTGTTATTTCCGCTGCAGTTGTTGATCTAAAACTTGTTGTCCATAATATTTTATCTGATTTATTGGATGCTAACGATAATTTATTCTTCATTATCTTAGTCATAATATTATTTACTGGACTAGTTGAGCTCACCCTATATTTCTATTATTCTCTTCAGAGAATGAGAATATAGCTGGGACTAGCCGATGAATGGAGTGATGGTCCGAGATAGTGTTATAGAAGTCCTCACTATTTTGTAAAATAGTATGATAATAATTATAATGAGGACTTATTTAAGCGTTTATATTTTCGTATTATATTCGATCTGTATTGAAGCTCACAGTTTGTGTGGTCGTATTTTGCACGACCGTTTGATATAAAAAAATTTATATTTGAATTATGTACCATATATTTGGCGACTCAGAATTAGTTGTGTGGACCTATATTGGGGGGCGTCACACACACTATATATATATATATATATATATATATATATATATATATATATATATATATCAAAACTAAAGACATTTTTACTTTCAAACTATAAGGTCAAATAAAGCTTCTAACTTGTAATTACCAAACATTATTTTCTGCTACTGATTTAAAAAAAAACACAGAAGTTGAAACAAAAAATTGAAAGCACAAATAGGCAAATAGCTGCCAAACAAACCTTAAGTAACCAATTCATATTTTACAAGGAAATCTCCAAAAAGATTTCTACAAAGAAAAAGAATGAGGTGAAACAATCATGATGTTCAACTAAATCCAATGAAGAAAAGAAATGTTAATATAGATTATCTTTTTGAATTTTTTTTATTACCACTAAGAAATTAATTCTTATTACAAAAAATAATTGAAGCCATTCGTCTATAAACAGAGGAGAACCGGGATAGATTTGGGGTTAGAGTTATGTACAAGCATGTATGCCCAGTGCAAATCACGAGGTCTTATTTGTTTTTTAATAATATTATCATATGGTTGGTTAATATATTATATTTATACTTATAAAATAAGTGCAACAATTTAGTGTCATGCAAGATGATCTTCATAAAAAAAATAATTTCCTTCTAAAATTGTATCTAAATAATAATAATAATAATAATATATTTATACTTGAAATTATAGTTATATTTTAAGAATTATTTTTTTCTCAAATCATATGATCTAAGTAGTAATAAAATCTTGTTTAATATTGGTAACAGATTAATATTTGGTAAAATGATCTTACGATTTTTTATTTTGTAAAAAATAAAATACTAAGTCTAGTTTTTGACTTGATTGAAATAAATTATGTTAATGTTGATGTTTTAATTATATATCAAATTATTATTAGATAAAGAAATTGATTTTTAGTTTTCTTATTTAATAATTGAATCAAATTGTTGGTTAGTATGTTATATCTATACCTGTTGGGCCTCGAATATTTGAGGCCAAGGACCCGGTTTGGGCTTGGCCATGATTGGGCCGATGTGAGTCCGAATAGGAGATGACTTGGAGATACTCCTAATTATATGAGAATTCTAATTATGGGAAGAGGAGTTCGATATCAATTTAACTTCCTAAATCCTGGGAAATTTGGTGCAATCCTAATATGAAAGGATATACGGAGAACCCTAATCCAATTTAGAGATGGATTCTAGCAAGGATGTGAGAACACTATAAATACATGGCTTGACCCTGACTCTAAGGTACAAACACAATATCATTACTTTGCAACGCTAGAGGATATTGTCTCCATTGTTAACTTTGTTCAGCCTGTACTTATTCTCACACCGGAGCTATCCCCTGGCGGCCCAAGCCGTCAAGTTTTTGATGTTTACCCGTTTTTGTGCAGGATTGAACGCGCTTTGGTGATTGGAGCGCGTGGACGGATCTTGGCGTTAACAATACCTTTTATTTTAATTCATTATAAGAAAATTATTTCCTTATAATATTATATATATATATATATATATATATATATATATGTAATAATAATGAAATCCTAATTTTTTTTAAAACATAATTCTACTTATAATTTAGATATTCAACAAATTAATATTTGATATGATGATCTGATGATTGTTCTATTCTAAAATTTTATTACTTTTCTTTATTCCTGATGGTCTTATTATACAAGTAATATGTTGTTTATTTATAAAAGTATTTTTTATAAATGTATTGTTGAAAAGAGTAATTAATTTTTTTTCAATGTTTAAATTTTAATTTGATAATTCAATCATATTATTAAGTTGTCAATGTATTATTTTTTATACCTATATATATTCAAATAATAATATATTTTAATATTTGGTAAATTAATTTTCGTAAAAAAATAGCTTCCTTCTAAAATATACTACATAAGTAATAATAAAATACTACACTTATACTTGAAATATAATCCCTTATGTTATAGTAATAATTACAAATTAAATTATGAAAGTAATATAGTTTCAAATTTGTTTTTTCCCTCAAAATATATTATCTAAATTATAATAAAATTCAACTTCTACTTAAAATATATTTATAATTATATTTTAATAATAGTAACAAATTCAAGTTAATTAAGACGTTTTTTTTATAAAAATTATTTTTTTTCTCAAACTATATTATCTAAGTAGTAATAAACTCATATTTAATAGTGGTAATAAATTAATATTCAGTAAGTTGATTTTATAGTTTTATAATTTTTATTTTTGTAAAAAGTATATTATTACTAATTTATTTTTTTGACTCGGTTGAACCAAATTATGATAATATTGACGTTTTTAACTATTTTTTTTACATTATTAGATAGAATTTTTTTTTCCTTTTTTCAATAATTGAATCATATTAATTGTTGGTTAATATATTATATCTATACCTTTTATTTTAATAATAATAATAATAATTTAGTATTATGTAAGATTCCTCTATAAGAAAATTGTTTCATTATAAAGTTATATATAATCATGGGCTAAGACTTTAGAAACAAAACTCACCAATCTTTGAAAACACCTACTCACGAATTTAGAAACCAAACTCACCAATCTTTGAAAACACTCGCTCCCAATTTAGAAATCCAACTCTCCAACCTTTTAAAACACAAATTCAAAAATTTAGAAACAAAACCCATCTTGTTTGGAAAATATTCACCAGTTTAGAAACCAAATTCACTACTTTTAGAAACAAACAAGAGTTTAGAAACTAAACTCTCTTCTTTTAAAAACACCATAGAGTTTAGAAAATCAAGCCCACAAATCTTTGAAAACACACACTCACGAGTTTAGAAACCAAACTCAACAATCTTTGAAAGCACACATTCCCAAGTAAGGGCGTAGTTACACACGGGCTACAGTGGGCTACAGCCCATCCCAAATTAAAAATTAGCCCAGTAAGTTCACCCCAAATTTAAATACTTAGCAGTTAGCCCATATGTTGTTCTAGTTCATTTATATTTTTATCAAATATAAACTATTTCTTTTTATTAAGTAATTCAGTTAATAATTGGGCTTGCTTTTTATAGAGAATTAGGTCTGTAATACCCGAGAATTTTTGAATATTATTAAATGAATATATTAATAAAAATGAATATTTATTGAATATAACTAATTTTGTTTTATGAGATGAGTTAACTCAATTGTTTCAAATTGAATGCATATAATAATTGAGGAAAGACATTGAGTTTATGATAAGCTCGTTGAATGCTTTGTGTGGCACTGGAATAGAAACATCGATGAGTTAATTAATGAAGGAATTATTACGTGAATAATTAATCAATATTAATTGTTAATTAATTGATATTATGAGAAATAGAATATTAATGGTGATAAATTAATAGTATGTTGATTATTATTATTGCAAGTAATAGAATAATAATAAGTAACTTGTCTATAAATATAATAATATGTTTATTTAATGAGATAATTAATCATATAAATGCTAATTCATTATTATGGAGATTAATAAAACATAAACGAGTAGATTATTAATATGATTATAATTGCTTGAATAATTGTTATGTGTAAGTATGAAATGTTAATCATATAGAGTATATAAGCTACAACTATATTATATAGTGCAATATGACGCATTAATGTGACTATACTACATATAGAAACTATATGATATGACTAATTAAATAAGTATATCGATATATCATGAGTCTATGTGACACTGTGAATGTGTGAACAATAATTGAGTACCGCTTGAATATATTATAAACAATTGCTAGTTGGTGATATTTCAATATGTAATATAATTGAATAATAGATGAGATAATGTAATGTGATAATACCCGATTAAATTATACCGGTATGATAAAATGTACATGGATTATCTACGTGCAAATTAAATTTACTACATAGTAGTATTTTTTACTTATTGGGATTATATTGTAACTCTAATTGTAATCTAAATATATAGTATGTGATAGCCTAAGTAAATAATACATATGTGTGATAAACTAAGTATGTCTATATGCATGATTGCTGAGCTCGTATTGTTGTCCCAATAAAAGAGTCACATTCCATTCTCACGTGTATAGCTTGCAAGGCCTAAGCCTATTGCTTCTCCTCAAACTCAGTAACTTCCATAGTTTCATAGTAAATCATGAATGGGGAGTGGGCTTCATGATGAAGCTCAACAGCTAAATTACCAACTTCTTATTATCCATCAAACACTCCCTCAATCCCTTGGTTTAATTTAGTGGGAGAATTCATTGTCTGTGTATTGGAAATTTTATAAATTCAGCTCCCCTCCTTCTAATTTCTTTTGCTGAGAAATCTATTGTGTTAAGGGAGGAAAGTATAGCAGCATAGTAGAGTGTAATATTGCAGCAAGCTCAATTCACTAATAATAGAGGAATAAATTTCATTCTTGTTCTTCATTTCTTCAAAATCTCTAATTCTTAAACTAAGCATGAATTGCATGATTTTGTGATTGGATAATGTTGGTTAGTTGTTATATAGTCTTATAAGTATGTTAGTAAAGCAATGTAGTTGTGTAGAATCGAATTGGTGAAGTAATTTTGATGTTGGGATTGCTTTCTGCCGAAGCAGAAGCTTTCAGTTCAGTTCAGGCAACGGCGCAGCTGCGCCAGTTAGTCCCCTGCACCAGTTTCTGACTTCTGTTAATGCTAGTTAGTTAATGTACCACTTAAATAAGCATGCTAGCATGAGTAACATATATATGAGTACATTAGCCTAGCGTGAACATGTTTTACTATGATTAGTATGCATGATCGATAAAGTTATAGTTTTTGAAATAAACTTAAAATTTTAGAAATGAACTTGATATGTATGCAGGCCATGTTAATATACTGACTTTGCGAGCATGTTAGTACGACCTAGAAATGCATGAAAAAGCATGTCAACTTCTGTGTATATGTTTCATAATGTAACATGAACATACGAACCTCGCTAGTGAACATTTCTAATGAAAATGTAAGTTTTGAAGGTGAACCTTGGCATGTAGGTATCATACATGCATTCTGATTTTGCGAGCATGTTTATATGGCCTAGAAATGCATGATAGATATGTTAACATATGTATATATATAGCATGAACATGTTAGACCTTATTAGTGAACGATACTAACAAAAGTATAAGTGTTGAACGTGAACCTTGACATGTTATATTGAGATTTAGATTCTGATATTTATGGACATGTTTGATAGAGCTCTTAACCTCACTAATGTATCATACATGTATGCCTACCATGTTAGATATCGTGAAATCAATTTAAGCATAAATGAAGCATGTTTTCAAACCGATAACGACGCTAGTTACATGTATGCGATATGGATGCTCATGAACATGCCTAACATGAGTTATATGAATAACTTATGTGTTTAAAAGGCGAGCATGTTATACTTTGTGATTTCATGACCTTGAATGGCCTTAAGTTATTAAAGGTATTAATTTAGAACTTATATCATGTAAAATTAAACGTGAAAAGGTTGAACAAGCATGGAAGGACCCTTCAACATGTATATATGCTATGTGATATTGTATGTGGATGCTTGAATCCGATTCTTGACAGTTAACTTATAACAATGCTATAACTTACTAAATAAAATATGTTTGGTATTGATTGTGGTATTATGTGATAATAATGATATGCGAATGCATTTAACTCAAAAAGAGGAACGTTAAGGATAAAAGACAATAAAAATTATATTAGTCGAGATTTGTGAATTAGTATGATACTATATATGGTATGACTGTATAGTAAGGTTAAAGACTGAACTTATATATTGATTGTATATATAAGATAAAGTGTGATATTAAACTATATGACTAATGGATATCATATATATAAGTAACTATATTACAATAAGAATTCGAAAGTATTGATTAACTTTACATGGATAGACTACACTTAAGGCAAGTTCTCTAACTTACACTCTTTTACGGTGCAAGTATCCTATCCTTGTATTTACTTTATTCAAGGAATATTGTGAGCAAGTTTTCTCACTTACTCGTTTAAATTGAGTTAGTATGCTTATTGAATAAACTCTTATTTCATTTGAGTCTTATGAAAGCTATTATTCATGTTGAACTTAGTATTGTTTTTGAACATCGTGAAAGTGTCTACGCCATTTGATTCGGCTAGAATATCTGCATATTTAGAAAATCATCCAAACCATTTGACTGGTGCAAAAATTTTGAAAACTGAGTTGAACAACCCTTATGGTAAGGGGAGTGTATATTGTTGGAAGCCCCAACACACGCGTAAAAATTATTGTGGTGTTATGCATAACATAAAGTATTGTAGACTGATCATCTATCGTACTTATTTCTTTTGGATTATCGGTTTAATATTGATAATTCTAGATGTTCAATAGTCCGTAGTGATTGCTCAGTATAAATTATTTTATCCAGTTGGATACGTTGATAGCCTTTGAATTCATATATTTCTGTTAGTCTATAATGAACTATCATTTCATACTGCAAGGATTTGATTTGAGAATTGTTGATATTCGTTATTCATGATATTATTCTTTAAACTCTGGATTGTCATCGAGATTATACTTTGATGCTTCAAACTCGTGTTATAAAACTCTTCACCCTTATTGTATATTACTTGCTGGGCAATTTGTGCTCATTTTTGCTTTTCCCTAAAAACATTTCAGTTAAGGCAGAACAGGGTAGACCTTCGGGCGTCGATAAGGGCAAGGGCAAGTCTACAGAGTAGCTTTTATTTATGTAGAACTTTATGATTATAATAAAAACTTATGTTGTTATGTATTAGTTAGGTTTATATATGCTTAAGGTAGGTTTAAGCTATGTAACCGATGTCTAAGTTACTAGACCTTGGAACGTGAATAAATTTTATTAATTAAATGCAATCTATTTGGTAATAGTGATGTGTATTATTTCGCTGTGCGATGCGATATTTAGTCGTAATATTATTATCATGGTGTTAGATTATAGAACGTGACGAACCGAATTCGAGAGACCAATGACGGTTCAAATTTGGGGGCATCACAAGGTCAACGTTTCATCTTTTTTTTTCTTTACCCGTTGCCTTTCTAAAGCATTTAACATTGATAATATTTGCAAACTTTCAGAGAAGTTTTATCCTCGAGATTTCCCTAAACAAGAGTTGCATCGCTTGAGAAGCGAGCTGACAATTTATGAGTTTGATGTACCTCATGATGATGTGCTCAAGAATGTTACTACTCTTACTGAGTTATGCCAAGGATTATTTGAAAAAAAAATCAACGACATATCAAATGATTGATCGGTTAATTCGTCTTGTTTTGACTTTGTCGGTTTCCACATCAACTACAGAGAGATCATTTTCAGCTATGAAACGTATCAAAACAATGTTGCGCAACAAGATGGAGAATGACTTCTTAGCTGATAACATGATTGTCCACATCGAAAAGGAGTTGAGTGAGAACTATGATGCAGACTCAATAATTACAGAATTTGCTTCTATTCAAGAGCGAAGAGTGCAATTTGACTAGGTATGTTATTATGTCTTGGACGTACGTTCGTTATCAAAATTTTATTAATGTTATAGTGAATTAGTGATAATTTTATTTATTATTCAATTAGCTACGTGATTTTATGACGTATACAATTATCTTAATATATGGTTTAATTTAAAAAGAAAATGTATGTAGTGAACGTTCACGATTTTTTTTTTCTAGCCCACCCCAAATCATAATCCTAGCTCCGCCCTTGTTCCCAAGTGTAGAAACCAAACTCACTAATATTTGAAAACACGTACCCATTCTCGAATTTGAAAACAAAACTCACTAACCTTTACATATAAACTCATGGATTACTTTTGAATAAAGGCTTTAAATAACATTTCATAAAAGTCATTTCCTAGTCAAAATTGAACCCCACTAAGATAAAATGAACTCACTTACAATTCATGACACCAAACACATACTAAGAAATGACACAAGACACTTGGGCACATAACAATTAGAACACGAAACACTTGAGAAAAGAATTAAGAAAGCGGTAACTTGTTTCGTAGAAGTCGGGGTGCCTAACAATTTTTCCTTGCATAAGCAAGCCCCAAATTTTTGAATCTCGGTTGCTGACCAATGTAATGGAGTCACATTTTGGGTCATCTATCTTCAAAACCTAAAAACACAGAAGAGTTGGTACATCCATTTAAATTCATACCAATTGGTGACTCTTTCACATTGGCCCACATTTAAAATTAATCTTTCAAATCCCATCGAAAAGAGGTGTCGTTTTTCAAAAATCTCACATAAATCACACACATTTCGTAAAAACCCTTTAAAAATATGATTTTTTGAGAAAGTGGGAAAATAAAAATTTTCCACTATGTCAAAAAATATAACTTTGTGTACCAAACTGAAAGCTAAAATAAATCATTCAAAACAAGAAGCAAATAATCAAATACAAGTAATATTCAGCTAGATGAAAAAGTTATAAATGATAAGGGTTTTATTTTTCGATGTTGATCAAATGTGTTTCAAATATATATGTCAATATTATATTGATTGTTACCATGGTGAATTTTTGACAATCACTACATAAAGGAATGCAATAAAAACTATGAATTTAGACAATTACTACATAAAAGAATGCAATAACAACGTATGAATTTAGAAAATATTTGAGATTCTAAATTTGAGATCTAATAAAAATAATATCCCAAGGGTGTATAAGAAGTGATCCATATGACCTCAACAAATAGTTGATTTGGACACAATTTTCACTATACGAAAATAGGTAATTATCAACGAAATGGTTTTGCACGTAACCGTTTTCGTCGAAAATAACCTAATCTCGACGGAAAAATTTGCCGCAATTACTTTTGTTACAACTAAAGGCTCAAATTGACGTGAGACTTCTCAGGTTATTTATTCCTGACGAAAAATTTCGTCATAAATATTTTCATCGCAAGTAATGGGTCATTTTGGCACGTGATTTCTCTGGAAATTTAATTTTGACGAAATATTTCCAACGGAATTCCGTCAAAAATAAAGCCCTATCTTTTAATTTCACAGATCACGACCCTTGTTTTTATTTCACTTTCCCCTCTTCCCAACTCAACCGAGCATAGTAGAGAAAGAAAAAATTTACAGCAACTCTAGTCTCTCCCTTTCCTATCTCGATCAGATCGGCTGCTTCATTTCCTAGATAGGAAGCATCAACCTAATCCCTCAACCTATTCCTCTCCCAGATCGCAATACTAGCACTTTCATCTCTTTCCCCCTCTCTCTCTCTCCACTCCTTCTAACCTTAGCCTTAAGTGTTGGCGGCATATATACTAGTGCTCTCCTTCTTCAACATCTTCTAATATTATTCTCCAATTGAAGCTACAAATTCCTTTCTTTTGAATTTTCTCTAAAAATTAGGTTTTTGGTAGAAATTGATTAGTTAAAGAAAACAATCTTATAAGAGTTTACTGTATTTATTTATTTATTTCAATCCCTAAAAATAGTGTAGTTGTGAAAAACTTTCTTGCTTTAGTACTTGATAATGGCTGAGAATAATAAATAGAGTTTTGATTCAAATCTTATCATATATTTGGCTCCCGACTAAATTGTAAATATGTCCCCCCTATTTGTCATGCTTTTGCTAAAATGTTCCCTAAATTTTTTTAGCACAATTGTTCTTCATAGATACATTAGTTATGCAAAACTGTTCCTCCATTTTTTTCCACCGATTAAAAATTGAGTCCGTTATTCAACGCAAATGAATTCAGTTAGTCAAATAATCTTTTTTTCCAAAGTAAGGTTAATTTAGTCTTTTTAGTTATTAGACCTATTTTACACATTTGAGAAGAATAGCATAACATTCGTAAATCGTAATCGATGTTGAAAAATAGACATAGGAGAGGAGTTTGAAGGTTTCAATTGAGGATAAAATTCATTTTAATCAAGCCTTTTGGTGATATTTAAACTTCATAATTGTTGGATATTTTTAAATATGTATTTTAGTTTTTTTTTTTAAATTCGTGATTGGACTGTTGCATGAAATTGTCGTTGAACTATTGCGTGAAATTGCCGTTGCATGAAATACCGTTGCATGAAATTGATGTTGCATGAATTTTATTATACCAATTAAATTGGGTAGTTGAAATTTATTGTACCAACTAAATTAGACTAAAGTAGACGGTTGCAATTTATTGTGTTGATTGAATTATAGACACTGGCAACGGAAATCAAATACTTTTTCAAAACAACTTAAAAGATGTGATCCAACATAAAATCAAATACCTTTACAAATATTGTTTGATGCCTCTTTAAAAGGGTATTTGAAAAGCTATAAATAGGTTGCAAATCTATTATCACTTCAATTTTTTAAATTCTTCTCAAGTTCTTAGAAAAAAAATATCATTTAATATTTTTCTTATTATAATTTTCTTCGTTTTCATTTATAATTTTAATCTAAATTTATTTCTACACAACAAATTCTAGTATAGAGTAAAATTTGGGCATATCTAATCTTATTAGACTAATTCGCATTAACCATGTGTAGCAAAAGTTAGGGACAAATATAATTTTAAGGAAAGAGTGGTCAACCATTTGATTAAGGCAGCAATATTGTTGTTCTACATTAAACTATAAAGCGGGTGTTTGTCTTAATCTATATATAATAATTTCACGCAAGTGTACACGATCAATTATATAACATAGGGAAAGAATTGTATCGTTTCCACGAAGAATAAACTAATAAATAAATTAACCAATCTAATTTTATTTAAACAAATGAAAATAATCAATGACTAAAATTAATTACTTCACTAAATTAAATATGAATTTATGAATTATCAAGATCACAACTTCCCTCGATGACTTATCTAAATTCAACTAATTCTCATATCAATTAATTAATTATATCAAATTGCTAACCAAGAATTCATAAGTATTTATCTAACCTATTCCAAATTAGACAAGTGTCTTTATCCCTAATTAATTCACTATATTTCTATGTGAATAATTAACAATAAAGCAAATATTACCAATTCTTATTAGGTTCATGAGACAATTAGGTATAATCTTATCCCTCTTGCAAATTAGATATTCACTCATAAGAAGAATAATCTAACACGTGTATCATATTCCAGACCCAGTCTAGAATCAATATTCCAACATCATCTAGATCAATAGATTAGCTGTAGGCCACGCAACTATGGCATGCAATACAAAATATAACAAACAATCTAATAATAATTAATCAATATCAAATAAGAAATAATTTACACCCGGAGACTGCCCTAGGAAAAATCAAATCAACTTCAGAGACAACCCTAAAGACAGACAGAAGTCAACAGCAGTCGAGCCCCGAAAATAACCCTAAGGGAAGACAGCTGCAGCTACGCCAAGCTCGAAAACTAACCCAGAAGAGCAAAAGGGTAATTTTGCCAACTCAACATCAATACTGATCAAACTACTGTGAAAAAGGTCATACATAACCATCACAGCAATCCCGAGTGCAACGAAAAAGGACTCAAAGCTCAACGGACGGACTGCGAAGACTTGAAGATCTGGTCATAGACCTATCTTCCCAGATTCAAAAAAGATCAAGCCCCATGTCATTGCGTAGCTCTCAAAAAGAGCTTTCCAAAAAAGTATGGTATGCCTCCATCGGATCTCTGGATTGCAAGTTATGAAGGTTCAAGCAAACTGTGCGTTGGTCGGAGTGCTCTTACTTCGAGACAGCGGGGCCCACCAGGCCCAGTCGCAACTCTACCTACGGCTGCTGCAGGTAGATTCGCGGCAGGCCGGGTCTATATATATGGCCTCCCCCCTTAGTTTCTAAAAGAAGAATCAAATAAGATTAGAGAAAGAGAGGGCTTAAGAAAGAGATAAAGAGGCTAGGTGAGCTAAACGGAGCTTGTATCTTACTCCGATTTCTGTAAAACTTATTTGTAAACACTCATATACATATATACTATAACATATCAAATTTTAATCGGTAGGAAACGAGTCTAAGGGCGCCAAAAGTCGTTTGATAACCATTCTCGTGTAATACTATAAGATTTCGCCGGATCTGCTTCTTTTGCTTACTCTAATACGTATATAAGTACTATATATACGTAGTTAATAGCTTATATTTGTTAGATATGACTTTTTAACCGTTTATTTCTTGTAAATAGTCAATATTTAAGCTTTATTGACTAGATGTGTACTAGATCTAGCTGGATCTAGCTTTTAACCGGTTCAAAAGTTATAAAACTTGAACCTGGAAGCTAGAATGGTTATGATCTGTACAGATCTAGTTTTCTTTCTAGTTTTTGTAAGTATTTAGCGACCATGTGACCCTAGATCTGTATCTAGAGGAAACTGAAAGTTATGGGCTACTCGCTAATGAGGATTTAACTGATAAATCCTTCGTACATCGATGTCTAGTATAGATATATGTTTTATTGCAGTATATTCATTATGTAGGTTGTTTATGTGATATCCTGTGAGCCTAGGTGCTATAGGATCGACGATTCAATCAATGAATCTAGATTCGGTTCCCGTGATAGACCTTTTTAATTGTATAGCTAGCTTGCAAATTTTTGTATTTGTAAATCCAAGGACTCAAAGCGGTTATAAGGGTTTAAGGCCCCGAAATAGTGGAAACTGTGATTGTGGTGTTCGAGCTCACTTCGATGGCTTTTATGCCCATAAGGAGCTCGACACTTATATATATAATTTATATTTTGTAGAAGATGCTTCGCATCTCGAGAATAAAATCAAAACAAACCGAATATGGAATAAAATGAAAGTATCAAAGGGTTTCAATTCCTATGCGAGAGAAAAAGTTTAAAAACCTCTTTTCAAAACATCACTTTCATATGATTGTTTAAAATGGACTTTTCAATAAATCAAACCCTTCGTATATATATCCAATGAAGCACAACACTAATTTTAAATAAAGTACTTGGAGCACAATTATCTGCAACACACACACACACACACAATGCCTAAGGAATGAAAAGACGCGGTAATCGTGTTTCACTGAAGTCGGGGAGTGCCTAACACCTTTCCCTCGCTTAAACAAGCCCCCGAGCTCTATGAATCTCGATTTTCAAGACCAATTAAACGGAGTCACATATTGGGCTATATTATAAAACCTTTCAAAATTCGGTTGAGTTGGTACAACCATTTAACTCATACCAACTGGTGGCTCTGTCTAATTCGGCCCAATCAATAAAATCAAATCTTTTCAAATCGTCGACATTATATGTTGGTCTTTTCCTAAAATCTCACCCTTTAAGCAAGATAAATTAAACCACATATAAAACATAAAGGGTAAGAACTCAACTCTAGGAATTGAGGAAATTTTCACGGCGTCGACATCCCTAAACTCTGTTACCAATTGTGACTCCCCCAAATTCGGACATATATAACTAAATTTGAGTCGTCAAAATACAAAAAAACATACATAATTTTCCTAATTATAATTATTACAATGTTGTGTATTGTACGGCAGCACATACACTAAATACTCACTCTAATTATTTGCACACTATTTTACAACTTAGTGAGAATTACAACAACTACTAAATCGGATCGTCACTCCATTGTCATGCTCTCCCCGCTAGCCTCAGCTACATTCTCATATCCTAAAAGAAATTAAAAATAAAAGGGTGAGCTTAAATAGCCTAGTAATGAATATCATGACTAGGATAACAAAATACTCCCTCCGTCCCGTATTAAACTTCCTAATTTTCTTTTTAGGATGTTCCATAATAAATGTCTTATTTCTATATTAGTAATTATTTTTTTTCTTATTTTTCCACTTGTACCCTCATAATCTTTTTAATTAACTTTTGTTGGAAACTTAAGAAATGATAAAAGGTTTACATTGAAAAGTGATGTATTGTTATACCACTTTCGCTCTCATATTTTCATTATAACATCTCTTTTATTTAATGTGAGAATAACAACAAAAATGATAATGTAGTTAGAAATTAATACCAACAAAGGTATACGGTTTGCATGCATGGAGATATGCCTGTAATTAGTGGGTGAGTTTGGAGAGAGAAATATGCTTATTGAAATGTGAGAATAACAATAAAAATAGTTAGAGAATTGATTCATGTGGGAACTAGCAAGGAGTAATTAATGTTGGGGTCATAGAAAAGTGAATGAATACTTCAATTAAAAAGCAATTTAGAAGGGCAATTTAGGTTTAAAAAATATTATTAATTAGTGTGCCGAAACTAATTAGGAAGTTTAATACGGGAAGAATGGAGTAATAAAGTTATCTTTACCATTTAATAGTGATAAATCAGATATTTAAAAAATGTTAGACAATATAAATTTTTAACAAATAACTGTAGCAGAATTATAAATCCAATTAGGAGAGTCAAATAGGCAATAATTTCTACTATCTCTTCCAATTTAAAATTCAGATTCCATCAACTATAATACTAGTGGTCAAGATCATGCCAAACAACCATTCTTCTTTGCACACAAGCCAAAGAGAACTTTCACCACGTGTCTTTGACATACTGTTTAAAAACACTCAATAATTAACCATATTGTCTTTGCACCCTGAGCAAAGAAATTCACAACAACTTAATTTATGATGGTTGTGCAAACAACAAAGAATAAATAGAAACAATAGGAATAATAAAATAATGATTGAATATTAGATGTAGATACTTGAAATTTTGTTTCCCTGTTATTGACACTGTAGGAGGGCAAAATTATCTTTTCGAATAAACCCCGGTCTCAATACCGGGCCGTCAAATCAACCCCGGTCTCAATACCGGACCACTAAATCAACCTCGGTCTCAATGCCGGGCCGTCAACTAAACCCCGATCTCAATACCGGGTCATCAACTCAACCCCGGTCTCAAACCTTTGAAACAACCCCAGGAAGTCAGCCGAAGGCCATGCCAACACTGCAGGCAACCTCGGGAGGGTCAAAATGGTCATTTTACCAACTCTAAGCCGATTCAGTCAAACTCAAGCCGAATTTATGTCACCATTTCAGAACGAACCATAATAATTATTCCGAGTGCAAACAGCGCAAGACAACTTAATGGACAAACTGCGGGAAATCGAAGACTTGGTTATGAACCCATCTTCTTGGACCCAAAAAATGTTTATCCCATGTCATTGTTACACTCTTGGCGAGGGCTTTCCGGAAAGGTATAGAACTCCTCAAATAGATGCTCCGATCAAAAGTTAAAAAGTTTCGAACTTGACATCGCATTGCTCGGAGTGCACGTACTTCAATGCAACAGGACCCCCCACGTGGGCCCTGCCACGTGGAGCCGCTCCTCTACCTGCGACAGCAGCAGGTAGAGTGGAGGCACCTGGGTCTATATATATAAGCTCACCCCCAGCTCATTTCAAGAATTCAAAAACGCTCTGAACCCTTGCCTGTTTGGTTTTTCAGCTATTTTCTTATCTTCCAAACCCAAGTTTTTTCACTCTAACACGTAGATATACCCACATACTACCATATATCAAAAATTAAATGGTAGATTTGGACATTTAAAGACTACGATTTGGCAAAAAGCCCGTGTAGCAGTCCATTATGAGTATTTTTACGATCAGCAAGTTTATATTACTTCTTCGCATTTTTATACACTTGCATATCAAGTTTCGTTTTTTAAATATGCTCGGGACTTAGTTCCATGGCCGTTTTTGTTAACTTTTGGTACATTTTAGTACCTAAACGCATTTTCTAGCATTTCTACAACTTGGATTGACTATCCGTCGCTTCCAGTAGCTTTTATATACTTGTAACTTCGTTATTAGCAACTTCGCTAGACTGGGTTATCTTCCCAATTCGGGTTTGGCTTTTTTTTTTGTATATATTTAACTGTATATATACTAACTTTTCAATTCTATCAAGCCCGGATGTCAAATCCGCGGTAGTTTACTGCTTTTATATATATGCATATATATGCAACATTCACTATATTGGGTTATCTTCCCAGTCTTGATTTGACTACTTTTCTATCTATACTAACTATATAAATATATATATATATATATATATATATATATATATATATTTACATTTCAGTTTGGCCTGGATCATTCTGTGGCCTTTTTATTATTTTTGGCACCATTCACCATACTGAGTTATCTTCCCAGTCCTGGTTTGAGTATTGTTCTGTCTATATTTAAATATATATTTATATTTTCGTCCGGGTGTCGGAGTGAAAAACCCCCACTGCCCTTTACTGTTTTTTATATATATTTACATTATGTCCAGCCTGGATCATTCCGTGACTTTTATACAGCTTTTTTTAAAAATATATTTAAATTTCCGTTCGGGCCTCGGAGTGAAAACCCACCGCCCTTTACTGTTTTTCTATATATATTTACATTATGTCCTGCCTGAATCATTCCGTGGCTTTTATACAACTTTAATAAATATATATATTTATATTTCCGTCCGGGCATCAAAGTGAAAATCCACTGCCTTTTACTACATTTTTATATATATTTATATTTTGTCCAGCCTGGATCATTCTGTGGCTTTTATACAGCTTATATATATATATATATATATATATATATATTTCAATTCCAGTCTGGGCACCGGTGTGAAAACCCATCGCCCTTTATAGCTTTCGTATATATATATATATATATAGTATTTTACTAATTTTTATTAAATTGTTGCTTTATATATTCATTTGATATGAATCGGCACTGACATTTCTGCGGACTAACTAGATTTATTTAAATCTCGCCAACTCTAGCTTTCAAACGGTTCAAAATAGGTCAAGACGGACCAGGGAAGCTAGAATGGCTGAGATTTATTTAAATCTTGTATTTTTTCTAGTTTCAGTTATAAAAACTACCTCGCGGCCCTTAAATCGCTATCTAGTGGGAACGAGACGCTTCGACTATGTGCGAGCCAGGATTTACTGAACGAATCCTTGGTTCTGGCGATATTTAGATATATATTTTTGTACAAATTTGTGCTGTACAGGTTTATTGGCTTCCCTCTGTGAGCCTAGGAATCGTGGGATTCATGATCCAATTGATCAGAATTTAATTCCCACAATGGACAAACTCCACTTTACAAATGTACCCTGCCAGTTTTTCTGTAAAAATGTACACACAAAAGACCTTAAAACGGTTATCCGAATTTAAGGTCTCAACATAGTTAAAATATGGTTTGTTGTGTCAGAGTCACTCCGATAGCTATTATGCCCATGAGAAGACCGATACTTGTATATATTTTGTGGTCGAGGTTGCTTCGCAGCCCGACAATCACCATTCAAATTGAGCCAAAAGGGCTGAAAAAGATGAAATTGAAGTATCGATATGCTACATCTCCTATGTTAGCGTAAAGGTTTGAAAACCTGCTTTCAAAATATCACTTCAATAATCTTATCTAAAAAAAAGCTTTTGCAAATCAAATCAAACACTTTTGTAAATCAAATAAAAGACTTTTTGCAAATCAAATCAACCCTTTGTATATAGGTTCAACGATGCATAGACATGCTTTCAAACAAACATAGGCCCAATTTCTTTCAGCATTCAGACACAAATTGTAGATTTAAAAGTGAAATATTGAAAAGATGCGGTACCGTGTTTACACGGGAGTTGTGGGGTGCTTAACCCCTTCCCCACACTTAACTAAGCCCTCGAACTCAAACTTCAGTTTCAAAGATCAAGTTTCGACAGTGTCCAGCAATTGGGCCTCTTTTCAAATAATTCTCGGTTGAGTTGTTACAACCATTTCAAATCTACCAACTGGCAACTCTGTAAAACGTTCAAATCGTCGACATGATACATGTTGGCCTTTTCCTAAAAAACCCTTCAAAACCTTTTTCACAAATAAAAAGAATAAGGGTAGACATAACTTAGGAAGAGAGAAAGATCCGGGTTATGACCCGACCCGCAGATTTTTTCCCGACATCGACATGTGGCGACTTTGCTGGGGACAGTAGAGGGCTTAGGCCGTGTTCAAATCTTTTCAAAAATTTCCCTTTTATATCTGTGTATGTGTGAATGTTGCGTCTTTACATTGAATGAATGCGTGAATGCTGCTTCTTTACATTGAATGAATGTGAATGAATGCTTTCCTGTTTTTTAGTGCTTCACACCCATATTAGTGCTTCGCATTCATGTCATCATATGCATAACGGTGAGACGCGATGTATGTGAATGTATGTTGTAATTCCTCCACCAGGAGGCAAACCAGTCGGTGATAAGTAATGTCTTCGAGGGCGAATAAGTCTTCGAGGCTCATGAAAATGCAACACTCAGATTCGCTCCAGTTGAAAGATCAGATTAATTTTCCCACTAGTAGATTGCGATGATCTGAGGACCTTCATGCCAAAAAGCCGCGAGAGTAACCTAAGATAGGTCAGCCTCTGATTAACCAAATTTGATGGGAAGCTTCTTCATGCCTTCCTCTTTCAATTCAATGTCATGTTTTTTCAATTCCAATGTAAAGGAGCACAATGTAAATATCATAATATAATTTTACATTCCCTGTTATATACACCTGGTCATGTCATCCTGTCATCAAAACAACTGACCTCTGTTTTGCAGTATAAGATTAAAAACCACAAAAATACATCATGGCATGCATTTTATCCCTACCTACTTCAGGAAATTGACACACCTATGTTTTGTTGTAGGTGAAAAATTGGTCCTGCTACTAGGTCTAAGTCTAAGAAAGCACTAAGTCCATCCACGGACATGACTTCAAATGCTCAGCCAGAATCCACCCCTGTCTCTAGGGAAGAGTTTGAAGGACTGAAGAATCAGATAGCCGAATTGGCCAGTTTCCTGAGAGAACAAAGTAAGGATCTTAAGGGAAGCAAGCTCAAGCTCACACAGAACCAGGAACATTTGGTGGTGGTGGTGGCAATCAAGAGACCAAAAAAACCAAGACTCAGATTCCTGGACCACAAAACCAGGACACAACCAACAAAACCTCTGAAAACACCGTCCTTAGTAAAGAACAGGAAGCTGGTGACATTCTGAAGAATGTACAACAGATGGAAGAAACCATCCGATCTATCAAAGGGACTGGTGCATTTGGCAGTGTCAATTATTCAGACCTCTGTATCTTCCCTGGGGCTCGTTATCCCGAAAAATTTAAAACTCCTGATTTTGAGAAATATGATGGATTGGGAGACCCCTACACTCACCTGAAGGTAATCATTGGAGAACTCAGATCCTATGCAGAGGACGAGAAACTTTGAATGCGGTTATTCTAGAAGAGTCTGACCGGAGAGGCTAGAGCCTGGTATGCCCTTCTAGACAACTCCAATATTCACAGTTGGGAATAGTTGGCCCATGCTTTCCTCAGTCAATACAGTTTCTAGTCTCATCTAGCTCCAGATAGATACCAGATTACAAAAATCAATAAATAGAACACTAAGTTATTCAGAGAATATGCCCAACGATGGAGAAGGGTTGCAGCACAAGTCACCCCAGCTATGACTGAGTCTGAGATAGTCATTACCTTCATCGATATTCAAGAAGCTCCATATTACGAGAGGGTCCTAGCAGGCATAGGAAAACTAGACCCCCGGAGACTGCCCCAGGAAAAATTAAATCAACTTCAGAGACAACACTAAAGACAGACAGAAGTCAACAGCAGTCGAACCCCAAAAATAACCCTAAAGGAAGACAGCTGCAGCTGCGCTAAGCTCGAAAACTAACCCGGAAGGGCAAAAGGATAATTTTTCCAACTCAACATCAATAATGATCAAACTACTGTGAAAAAGGTCATACATAACCATCACAGCAATCCCGAGTGCAACGAAAAAGGGCTCAAAGCTCAACGGACGGACTGCGAAGACTCGAAGATCTGGTCATGGACCTATCTTCCCAGATTGGAAAAAGATCAAGCCCCATGTCATTGCGTAGCTCTCAGAAAGATCTTTCCGAAAATGTATGGCATGCCTCCATCGGATCTCTGAATTGCAAGTTATGAAGGTTCAAGCAAACTGTGCATTGGTCGGAGTGCTCTTACTTCGAGACAGTGGGGCCCACCAGGCCCAGTCGTAACTCCACATACGGCTGCTGTAGGTAGATTCATGGTAGGTCGGGTCTATATATATGGCCTCCCCCCTTATTTTCTAAAAGAAGAATCAGATAAGATTAGAGAAAGAGAGGGCTTAAGAAAGAGAGAAAGAGGCTAGGTGAGCTAAACGGAGCTTGTATCTTACTCCGATTTCTGTAAAACTTATTTGTAAACACTCATATACATATATACTATAACATATCAAATTTTAATCGGTAGGAAACGAGTCTAAGGGCGCCAAAAGTCGTTTGATAGCCATTCTCGTGTAATACTATAAGATTTCGCCGGATCTGCTTCTTTTGCTTACTCTAATACGTATATAAGTACTATATATACGTAGTTAATAGCTTATATTTGTTAGATATAACTTTTTAACCGTTTATTTCTTGTAAATAGTCAATATTTAAGATTTATTGACTAGATGTGTACTAGATCTAGCTGGATCTAGCTTTTAACCGGTTCAAAAGTTATAAAACTTGAACCTGGAAGCTAGAATGGTTATGATCTGTACAGATCTAGTTTTCTTTCTAGTTTTTGTAAGTATTTAGCGACCATGTGACCCTAGATCTGTATCTAGAGGAAACTGGAAGCTATGGGCTACTCGCTAATGAGGATTTAACTGATAAATCCTTCGTACATCGATGTCTAGTATAGATATATGTTTTATTGCAGTATATTCATTATGTAGGTTGTTTATGTGATATCCTGTGAGCCTAGGAGCTACAGGATTGACGATTCAATCAATGAATCTAGATTCGGTTCCCGTGATAGACCTTTTCAATTGTATAACCAGCATGCAAATTTTTGTATTTGTAAATCCAAGGACTTAAAGCGGTTATAAGGGTTTAAGGCCCCAAAATAGTGGAAATTGTGATTGTGGTGTTCGAGCTCACTTCGATGGCTTTTATGCCCATAAGAAGCCCGACACTTATATATATAATTTATGTTTTGTCGAAGATGCTTCGCATCTCGAGAATAAAATTGAAACAAGCCGAATATGGAATAAAATGAAAGTATCAGAGGGCTTCAATTCCTATGCGAGAGAAAAAGTTTGAAAACCTCTTTTCAAAACATCACTTTCATATGATTGTTTAAAATGAACTTTTCAATAAATCAAACCCTTCGTATATAGGTCCAACGAAGCACAACACTAATTTCAAATAAAGTACTTGGAGCACAATTATCTGCAACACACACACACAATGCCTAGGGAATGAAAAGACGCAGTAACTGTGTTTCACTGAAGTCGGGGAGTGCCTAACACCTTTCCCTCGGTTAAACAAGCCCCCGAACTCTATGAATCTCGGTTTCCAAGACCAATTAAACGGAATAACATATTGGGCCATACTGTAAAACCTTTTAAAATTCGGTTGAGTTGGTACAACCATTTAACTCATACCAACTGGTGGCTCTGTCTAATTCAGCCAAATCAATAAAATCAAATATTTTCAAATCGTCGACATTATATGTTGGCCTTTTCCTAAAATCTCACCCTTTAAGCAAGATAAATTAAACCACATAGAAAGCATAAAGGGTAAGAACCCAACTCTAGGAATTGAGGAAATTTTCACGGCGTCGACATCCCTAAACTCTGATACCAATCGTGACTCCCCCAAATTCGGACATATATAACCAAATTTGAGTCGTCAAAATACAAAAAAACATACATAATTTTCCTAATTATAATTATTACAATGTTGTGTATTGTACGGTAGCACATACACTAAATACTCACTCTAATTATTTGCACACTATTTTACAACTTAGTGAGAATTACAACAACTACTAAATCGGATCGTCACTCCATTGTCATGCTCTCCCCGCTAGCCTCAGCTACATTCTCATTTCCTAAAAGAAATTAAAAATAAAAGGGTGAGCTTAAATAGCCTAGTAATGAATATCATGACTAGGATAACAAAATACTCCCTCCGTCCCGTATTAAACTTTCTAATTTTCTTTTTAGGATGTTCCACAATAAATATCCTATTTCTATATTAGTAACTATTTTTTTTTCTTATTTTCCACTTGTACCCTCATAATCTTTTTAATCAACTTTTGTTGGAAACTTAAGAAATGATAAAAGATTTACATTGGAAAGTGATGTATTGTTATACCACTTTCGCTCTCATATTTTCATTATAACATCTCTTTTATTTAATGTGAGAATAACAACAAAAATGATAAAGTAGCTAGAAATTAATACCAACAAAGGTAGACGGTTTGCATGCATGGAGATATGCCTGTAATTAGTGGGTGAGTTTGGAGAGAGAAATATACTTATTGAAATGTGAGAATAACAATAAAAATGGTTAGAGAATTGATTCATGTGGGAACTAGCAAGGAGTAATTAATGTTGGGGTCATAGAAAAGTGAATGGATACTTCAATTAAAAAGCAATTTAGAAGGGCAATTTAGGTATAAAAAATATTATTAATTAGTGTGCCGAAACTAATTAGGAAGTTTAATACGGGAAGAATGGAGTAATAAAGTTATCTTTACCATTTAATAGTGATAAATCAGATATTTAAAAAATGTTAGACAATATAAATTTTTAACAAATAACTGTAGCAGAATTATAAATCCAATTAGGAGAGTCAAATAGGCAATAATTTCTACTATCTCTTCCAATTTAAAATTTAGATTCCATCAACTATAATACTAGTGGTCAAGATCATGCCAAACAACCATTCTTCTTTGCATATAAGCCAAAGAGAACTTTTACCACGTGTCTTTGACACACTGGCTAAAAACACTCAATAATTAACCATATTGTCTTTGCACCCTGAGCCAAGAAATTCACAACAACTTAATTTATGATGGTTGTGCAAACAACAAAGAATAAATAGAAACAATAGGAATAATAAAATAATGATTGAATATTAGATGTAGACACTTGAAATTTAGTTTCCCTGTTACTGACACTGTAGGAGGGCAAAATTATCATTTCGAATAAACCCCGGTCTCAATACCGGGCCATCAAATCAACCCCGGTCTCAATACCGGACCATTAAATCAACCCCGGTCTCAATGCCGGGCCGTCAACTAAACCCCAATCTCAATACTGGGTAATCAACTCAACCCCGGTCTCAACCCGGAAAGTACAGGTCAGCCCCGGTCTCAACCTGAAAGGTATAGGTCAACCCCAGTCTCAATCTGGGAGGTACAGGACAGCCCGGTCTCAACTTGGGAGGTACATGTCAGCCCCGGTCTTAACCCGGGAGGTACAGGTCAGCCCTAGTCTCAACCCGAGAAGTACAGGTCAACCCCGGTTTTAATTCGAGAGGTACAGGTCAGCCCGGGTCTCAACTCGAGAAGTACAGGTCAGCCTCGGTCTCAACCCGGGAGGTACAGGTCAGCCCCGGTCTCAACCCGGGAGGTACAGGTCTGCCCCAGTCTCAACCCGAGAGGTACAGGTCAGCCCCGATCTCAACCCAGGAGGTACAGGTCAGCCTCGGTCTCAACCCGAGTGGTACAGGTCAGCCCCGGTCTTAACCCAGGAAGTACAGATCAGCCCCGGTCTCAACCCAGGAGGTACAGGTCAGCCCCGATCTCAACCTGGGAAGTACAGGTCAGCCTTGGTCTCAACCCGGGAGGTATAGGTCATCCCTGATCTCAACCCGGGAGGTACAGGTCAGCTCCGGTCCCAACCAAGGGAAGTATAGGTCAGCCCCGGTCTCAACCCAAGAGGTATAGGTCAGCCTCGGTCTCAACCCGGGAGGTCAGGTCAACTTCAGAAACAATCCTAAAGCATCACAACCTCTCAAGAGGAAAACTTGGAAGGACCAAGTCAGCCTTAAAGACAACACTGAGGACAAACAGACTCGAATGGGATCTAAACTTTTGAAACAACCCCAGAAAGTCAGCCGAAGGCCATGCCAACACTGAAGGCAACCTCGGGAGGGGTAAAATGGTCATTTTATCAACTCTAAGCCGATTCAATCAAACACAAGCTGAATTGATGTCACCATTTTAGAACGAACCATAACAATGATCCCGAGTGCAAACAGCGCAAGATAACTTAATGGACAAACTACGGAAAATCGAAGACCTGGTTATGAACCTGTCTTCTTGGACCCAAAAAATGTTTATCCCATGTCATTGTGACACTCTTGGCGAGGGATTTCCAAAAAGGTATAGCACGCCTCAAACAGACCCTTCGATCAAAAGTTAGAAAGTTTCGAACCTGATATCTCATTGCTCGGAGTGCACGTACTTCGATGCAACAAGACCGGCCACTTGGGCCCTGCCACATGGACCCGATCCTCTACCTGCGACAGCAGCAGGTAGAGTGGAAGCAGCTGGGTCTATATATATAAACTCACCCCCAGCTCATTTTAAGAATTCAAAAACGCTCCGAACCCTTGCCTGTTTGGTTTTTCAGCTATTTTCTTATCTTCCAAACCCAAATTGTTTCACTCTAACACGTAGATATACCCACATACTACCATATATCAAAAATTAATCGATAGATTTGGACGTTTAAAGCCTACGATTTGGTAAAAAGCCCGTGTAGCAGTCCATTATGAGTATTTTTACGATCAGCAAGTTTATATTACTTCTTCGCATTTTTATACACTTGCATATCAAGTTTCGTTTTCTAAATATGCTCGGAACTCAGTTCCATGGCCTTTTTTGTTAACTTTTGGTACATTTTAGTACCTAAACGTATTTTCTGGCATTTCTACAACTCAGATTGACTATCCGTCGCTTCTAGTAGCTTTTATACACTTGCATCTTCGTTATTAGCAACGTCGCTGGACTGGGTTATCTTTCCAGTTCAGGTTTGGCTTTTTTTTTTTGTATATATTTAACTGTATATATACTAACTTTTCAATTCTGTCAAGTTCGAATGTCAAATCCGCGGTAGTTTACTGCTTTTATATATATATATATATGCATATATATGCAACATTCACCATAATGGGTTATCTTTCCAGTCTTGATTTGACTACTTTTTTGTCTATACTAACTATATATATATATATATATATATATTACATTCCAGTTTGGCCTGGATCATTCTGTGGTCTTTTTACTATTTTTGGCACCATTCACCATACTGGGTTATCTTCCCAGTCCTGGTTTGAGTATTGTTCTGTCTATATTTAAATATATATTTATATTTCCGTCTGGGTCTCGGAGTGAAAACCCACTGCCCTTTACTGTTTTTTATATATATTTACATTATGTCCAGCCTGGATCATTCCGTGGCTTTTATACGGCTTTTTTTAAAAATATATTTAAATTTCCGTCCGGGCCTCGGAGTGAAAACCCACCGCCCTTTATTATTTTTCTATATATATTTACATTATGTCCAGCCTGAATCATTCTGTGACTTTTATATAACTTTAATAAATATATATATTTATATTTTCGTCCGGGCATCAAAGTGAAAACCCACCGCCCTATACTACATTTATATATATATTTAGATTTTGTCCAGCCTTGATCATTCCGTGGCTTTTATACAGCTTATATATATATATATATATTTCAATTCCAGTCTGGGCACCGGCGTGAAAACCCATCGCCCTTTATAGCTTTCGTATATATATATACATATATATTATTTTGCTAATTTTTATTAAATTATTGCTTTATATATTCATTTGATATGAATCGGCACTGACATTTCTGCGGGCTAACTAGATTTATTTAAATCTCTCCAACTCTAGCTTTCAAACGGTTCAAAATAGGTCAAGACGGATCCGGGAAGCTAGAATGACTAAGATTTATTTAAATCTATTATTCTTTCTAGTTTCAGTTATAAAAGCTACCTCGCGGCCCTTAGATCGCTATCTAGTGAGAACGAGACGCTTCGGCTATGTGCGAGCCAGGATTTACTGAACGAATCCTTGGTTCTGGCGATATTTAGATATATATTTCTGTACAAATTTGTGCTGTGCAGGTTTATTGGCTTCCCTCTGTGAGCCTAGGAATCGTGGGATTCATGATCCAATTGATCAGAATTTGATTCCCACGATGGACAAACTCCACTTTACAAATGTACCCTGCCAGTTTTTCTGTAAAAATGTACACACAAAAGACCTTGAAACGGTTATCCGAATTTAAGGTCTCAACATAGTTAAAATATGGGTTGTTGTGTCAGAGTCACTCCGATAGCTATTATGCCCATGAGAAGACCGACACCTGTATATATTTTGTGGTCGAGGATGCTTTTCAGCCCGACAATCACCATTCAAATTGAGCCAAAAGGGCTGAAAAAGATAAAATTGAAGTATCGATATGCTACATCTCCTATGTTAGCGTAAGGGTTTGAAAACCTGCTTTCAAAACATCACTTCAATAATCTTATCCAAAAAAAAGCTTTTGCAAATCAAATCAAACACTTTTGCAAATCAAATAAAAGACTTTTTGAAAATCAAATCAACCCTTTGTATATAGGTTCAACAATGCATAGACATGCTTTCAAACAAACATAGGCCCAATTTCTTTCAGCATTCACACACACATTGCAGATTTAAAAGTGAAATATTGAAAAGATGCGGCACCGTGTTTACACGGGAGTTGTGGGGTGCCTAACCCCTTCCTCACACTTAACCAAGCCCTCGAACTCAAACTTCAGTTTCAAAGATCAAGTTTCGATAGTGTCCAGCAATTGGGCCTCTTTTCAAACAAAACTCGATTGAGTTGGTACAACCATTTCAAATCTACCAACTGGCAACTCTGTAAAACGTTCAAATCGTCGACATGATACATGTTGGCCTTTTCCTAAAAAACCCTTCAAAACCTTTTTCACAAATAAAAAGAATAAGGGTAGACATAACTTAGGAAGAGAGAAAGATCCGGGTTGTGACCCGACCAGCGGATTTTTTCCCGACGTCAACAGGTGGCGACTTTGCTGGGGACAGTAGAGCGCTTAGGCCGCATTCAAATCTTTTCAAAAATTTCCCTTTTATATCTGTGTATGTGTGAATGTTGCGTCTTTACATTGAATGAATGCGTGAATGCTGCGTCTTTACATTGAATGAATGTGAATGAATGCTTTCTTGTTTTTTAGTGCTTCACACCCATATTAGTGCTTCGCACTCATGTCATCATATGCATAATGGGGAGACGCGATGTATGTGAATGTATGTTGTGATTCCTCCACCAGGAGGCAAACCAGTCGGTGATAAGTAATGTTTTCGAGGGCGAATAAGTCTTCGAGGCTCATGAAAATGCAACACTCAGATTCGCTCTAGTTGAAAGATCAGATTAATTTCCCCTTTAGTAGATTGCGATGATCTGAGGACCTTCATGCCAAAAATCCGCGAGAGTAACCTAAGATAGGTCATCCTCTGATTAACCAAATTTGATGGGAAGCTTCTTCATGCCTTCCTCTTTCAATTCAATATCATATTTTTTCAATTCCAATGTAAAGGAGCACAATGTAAATATCATAATATAATTTTACATTCCCTATTATATACACCTGGTCATGTCATCCTGTCATCAAAATAACTGACCTCTGTTTTGCAGTATAAGATTAAAAACCACAAAAACACATCATGGCATGCATCCTATCCCTACCTACTTCAGGAAATTGACACGCCTATATTTTGTTGTAGGTGAAAAATTGGTCCTGTTACTAGGTCTAAGTCTAAGAAAGCACTAAGTCCATCCACGGATATGACTTCAAGTGCTCAGCCAGAATCCACCCCTGTCTTTAGGGAAGAGTTTAAAGGACTGAAGAATCAGATAGCCGAATTGGCCAGTTTCCTGAGAGAACAAAGTAAGGCTCTTAAGGGGAAGCAAGCCCAAGCTCACACAAAACCAGGAACACTTGGTGGTAGTGGTTGCAATCAAGAGACCGAAAAAACCGAGACTCAGATTCTTGGACCACAAAACCAAGACATAACTAACAAAACCTCTGAAAACACCGTCCTTAGTAAAGAACAGGAAGCTGGTGACATTCTGAAAAAAGTACAACAGATGGAAGAAACCATCCGGTCTATCAAAGGGACTAGGGCATTTGGCAATGTCAATTATTCAGGCCTCTGTATCTTCCCTAGGGCTCGTTATCCCGAAAAATTTAGAACTCCTGGTTTTGAGAAATATAATGGATTGGGAGACCCCTACACTAACCTGAAGGTATTCATTGGAGAACTCGGATCCTATGCAGAGGACGAGAAACTTCGAATGCAGTTATTCCAGAAGAGTCTGACCGGAGAGGCTAGAGCTTGGTACGCCCTTCTAGAAAACTCCAAAATTCACAGTTGGGAAGAGTTGGCCCATGCTTTCCTTAGTCAATACAGTTTCCAGTCTCAGCTGGCTCCAGACAGATACCAGATTACAAAAATCAAGAAATAGAACACTAAGTTATTCAGAGAATATGCCCAACGATGAAGAAGGGTTGCAGCATAAGTCACCCCAGCTATGACTGAGTCTGAGATAGTCATGACCTTCATCGATATTCAAGAAGCTCTATATTACGAGAGGGTCCTAGTAGGCATAGGAAAACCATTCTCTGAGATGATTAAGCATAGAGAGATGGCCGAAATGGGGCTAAAGTCTGGGAAGATAAAGGACCTGACTTCCTTGGAAGCCGTTGCCAAACATATTTAGTCCGGAAATTACGGGAGTAATCCCCGGAGAGCACATAAGAAGAAAGATGAAGAAGAGTCCTTAGTATTGCAAGGACAGAATCCTAGGGGCAATTCAAGCAATATGTCCATTTAAAGGAGGAACTATACCCCTATTCAAGCTTCTGCACAACCCTCAAACCCTCCATTTCAAAAAAATTTGGAGGCCAGGCGTCGTAAAACATTCACCCCATTAGGGGATTCACTCGAGAATGTGCTGAAGCTGTTGACGGCGCAGAAAAAGATAGTGCAACTCCTTCCACCAACCAATACCGGTGGACGAAATTTCGACCCAAGTAAGAAGTATGCCTACCATTCTAGATCTCCGGGCTATGACACACAAGAATGTTGGTCTCTCAAGCACCAAATTCAAGACTTGATTAACAATGGAGAGATAGTGGTAACAAAACCCGAGAAACCACATGTGCATGATAATCCCATCCCTCAGCACAAAGAGGAAAATGTCAACATGATCAACATAGGAAATGGAGAAGGATCCAAGTACCTCCGTTATGTGGGGGAATCAATTCCATCTAGTAACAACAGCCCAGACAGTTGGGAGTATTCAGAAAGGCGATTCCTGATAGAACAAGAGATTAAGTCTATCAAGGAGCAGATCAAACAGTTAGCAGAGCTGGTTATATACCAACATCAGATCACTAGACAGATGATGAACCAGACCAACCAATCTGATGCAAGTCCTCCCACACTAAAAATCAGTCCCACCCCCATGATGGATCACTACCGATCACATGAGCATGAACCTTGGGTCGACAAGATGGCCAAAGAGGAAAATTTCCAAGATGATAGGAAATTCGCCTTTCAAAGGAATTTCACTAACTTGAACTAGCAGATGAAGGAAATCCTCCAGATATTCATTAATGAGGGAATGGTTGAAGATTTAATTCCTCCCTTAAACTAGCGATCCAGGAAATGTAAGCCTGACCAAATCTGTCAGTACAACTCTAATGCACCCGGCCATGATATTGAGGATTGTTGGGCACTTCGTAACCTAATTCAGAATATGATTGAAAATGGTGAATTGATAAGAGGGAATCGGAATTATGGCCTCCCAGATGAAGAAACTCTCTTTATTCCCACTACGTGGAATCAGGATAATGTGGCTGCTATTTCCTGTGATAAGGAGTCATCTCTTATACCCTTAGTATTGCCAGGGAAAGGGGTCCAAGAAACACAAAATTCTTTGAAGGTGGCCGTACCCGAGCCTTTAATCTTGCCCTTCAGACCTCAGTATCCAGTTATCAGTCTGAAGAGGGTCCCATAGAACTACAAAGATGACGAAGGTTCCACCTCAAACAACATTGCCATTGTACCAAAGGATAACCCATTGTACCTGCCTCAGCTGGTGATCAAATTAGTCATCAAAGCCAAAGAAAAGGTGGCTGAATAGAAAATCGAAGAGTTCTTCAACAAATGGGACACAATGAAATCAGGGTGGTACAAAGTCTGAAGGATGCACCCAAGTAAATGTCCATCCTAGATTTGGTCCTATCATCGGTGGATCATCGCAACATTCTAGTGAAAGTACTGGAAGAAGCTCATCTGCCACATACCGTGGATGCTGAGAAATTCCGTCACGTGGTAGAACACATTTTCAACAGTAATGTGATATCTTTTACTGATGATGATATCCCTGCAGAAGGGACGGGTCATCGTAAATCCCTACATATAGCTGTAATGTCATCCGGGTATGTGATCGGAGGTGTGCTCATAGATGGAGGATCATCCCTCAACATCTGTCCCTATAATACCTTGGAGAGTATGAAGATTAACCCGAACCGGATCAAAACCAGTCATGTCATCATCCGAGCTTTCGATGGATCTCGCTGACAAGCTATGGGAGAAATAGAGCTTCCTCTGGAGATTGGTCCGCACACTTTCTATATATCCTTTCAAGTGCTCAACATAGCCACTGGATACAACTTGTTGTTGGGCAGGCCATAGATCCACATGGCAGGGGCAGTGCCATCCACCCTCCATCAACAACTCAAATACATTATCAACGACAACCTAATCACGGTCAATGCCGAACTAGAATACCCTGTCTGTATATAAGGAGACATGCCGGTGATCAGCCTGGATGCAGGGATTGAACCTTTAAGTTTCCAAGCCCTGGAGGTGAGTGATACTCAGTATCTACCAGTTGGGGCACCAGTCTTGAAGCCTAAAGTCTCCCCTGAAGTGATGACAGTGGTATCTTTGGGTTTCTAACCTAGAGAAGGATTAAGAAAGAATCAGCAAGGTATCAGAAGACCAGTCCAAATCCCGAGCCAGTCAGGGAGAGTCGGATTGGGCTATTCATCCGGGTCAAGCCGCCGGAATCCACATAAGCATCCTAAGGCTCATGCTTCCACCATACTGCTGCCAAATCTCACTGATGCTGGTTTTGTAAAGCCAATGAGGAAGATCCCTGCTGTGGTGTCAATAATGTTGTTTCCTCCAATCATACCAGTCGGGGAAAGGAAATCCCTAAAGCATGAGGGTGATAGCAAAAAGGGAAAAGAAAAGATCCTATACGAAGGACGAGACCCATTTGCTAACATGCGGGTTATCATAAACTACGAGGGTATGAATGATGAGATCCCAGACAGTGACGACGAGGGTCAGATTCAAATTCCTTACATCAAGAAGGGAAAAGGGGGCAGTTCAAAGAAAAACCCTGGCATTATTGTAAAGGATGTCTCAATCATTATCCGAGATGAGGCAGACGAGCATAATTCCTTAATCCTCACTGATCATAAGGATCTAACCCTGGATAACTGGAGCAGCGTGCCTTGCCTCAGTCAAAAAGGGTAAAGGGCCAGAGAGTCCATCTGCCCTATAACATGCTTTTATTTACTGCTTACTTTTGATTGCACAGCTATAGCAGTAACTTTTGTCATGCTTTGCCAAATGTTTTGTATATTTAAGCAGTAGCATATATTTGTTTGTCACTGCTGATGAGATGACAACCTGTCATAGTGACTACAACTTTGATATAGAAATGAACTTCAACTTGATGGATATTGATCAAGAGGAGGAAGATGGCTATAAGGTGCCCGAGGAGATCAAAGAATGGGTCGAAGACAAACCCAAGCCAAACCTCGACCAAACCACCACTATCAACATAGGAACCTCAGAAAACCTCAAAGAAATCCAGATAGGCTTAGACCTTACACAAGATCAAAAAATTAACCTGATCGAACTCCTAACGCAGTTTCAGGATGTGTTTGCATAGTCGCATGAAGATATGATTGGCCTGTCTACTGATATTGTCATCCATCGAATGCCCATCAAGGATGGATTCAAGCCAGTCAAGCAGAAGCTCAGACATTTGAAACTTGAATGGAGTCTGAAAGTCAAAGAAGAGATCGTTAAACAATTCAAAGCAGGTATCATCATGGTATCAATATACCCGGAATGGTTGTCAAATATAGTTCCCGTACCTAAGCTCGGAGGGAAGGTATGAGTATGCGTGGATTTTTGGGATTTGAACAAGGCTTATCTCAAGGATAATTTACCGGTGCCTTTCATCCACATTTTGATAGACAACACGGCGCAGTACGACATGTATTCTTTTGTGGATTGCTTTGCTGGCTACCACCAGATCATGGTTGCTAAAGAGGACAGGGAAAAAATAGCTTTTATCACTCCCTGGGGAACCTTCTGCTACATACGACTATCCTTCGGCCTCATCAATGCTGGTGCTACATATCAGCGAGCCATGATGGCCCTATTTCATGACATGATGCATAAGGAGATAGAGGTTTATGTGGACGACATCATCATCAAATCCTGAAAAGAGGACGATCACATCGACCATCTCAAGAAGCTGCTCAACAGGTTACGCAAGTACAACTTCAAGCTGAATCCCGCTAAGTGTGCTTTTAGCATCAAATCAGGCAAGCTGTTAGGATTTCTGGTGAGTAATAGAGGCATCGAGCTAGACCCTGCTAAGATCAAAGCTATCACTGAGATGCCATTACCTCGAACAGAGAAGAAGATACGCAGGTTCCTGAGAAGGATCATTTTCATAAGCAGGTTCATTTCCCAGCTCACAGCAACCTGTGAACCCATCTTCAAGCTATTAAGGAAGAATTCCTCCACAAAATGGAATGAGGATTGTCAGAAAGCCTTCCTTGGTATCAAAAAGCAGCTGATCGAAGCACTAGTATTGGTACCCCCAAGGGATGGAGTTCCTTTGATTATGTACTTGTCTGTCAATGCCAATGCAATGGGCTGTATGCTGGGATAGAAAGATGATAGTAGTAAGGAGAGAGCCATCTACTACATCAGCAAAAGGTTCAGCAGCGGTGAGCAGAAGTACACCCTGATCGAGAAAACCTACTGTGCATTAGCATGGTTCGCCATGAGGTTACAACATTACCTCCATGAGCACACGACCTACCTCATATCCCGTATAGATCCACTAAAATACATATTCAACAAGCCAATATTGAACTGTCGACTATCCAAATGGCAGTTGATCCTACAACAGTTCGACATTATCTACGTGACTCAGAAGTCCATCAATGGTCAAGGCAATGCAGATCAACTAGCCGAAGCACCATCAGGATGAACCCCTAGAGACTTACTTCCCGGATGATGGGATCATGACAATTCAACAACTCCAACAAGAGAATACAGTCCAACCATGGAAAATGTATTTCGATGGAGCGGTAAACATGGAAGGTGCCGGAGCTGGGGCAGCCCTTATCTATGGTACAGGAGAACAATATCACGTGGCTACCAAACTACAATTTGGCAACACCAACAACACAGCCGAGTATGAAGGCTGTATAATGGGGTTGAAGTTTGCCCAATCCATGGGTATCAAACATCTACTGGTCTTTGGAGAATCTGAATTAGTTATCAGACAAACCACTGGGGCATATCACACCAAAGAGATGCATTTGATGCCCTATCATTGACAGGTCATCAAAATATCTATGGGATTTAAAGACATAACCTTCATCCGTATTCCTCGGGGTAGGAATGGCTTCATTGATGCATTGGCGACATTGGCTTCCTTGATCCATATATCAAATAAGAGTGGGATTCTCTGCATCAAATTCATAATTCAGAAGGCCCCGACATACGGGAATTACATTGGAGACTTATCAGATGAAATACCTCCTATCAAATAGCCTTGGTATCAAGACATCAAGGAATATCTCAAAGATAGATCTACACCCGCTGGGGCAAGCTAATCCAAATGAAAGCGGATTCACAAAATGGCTATGAAGTTCTATTTGAGTGGAGATGCACTATACAAAAGGGATATTGGAATAGGCCTATTAAGATGCCTTGATAAAGAGCAATCCCAGAGATTGATGGATGAAGTCCATGGTGGAGTCTGTGGTTTACACATGAGCTGTCATTTGCTATCCAAGAAGATGTTAAGAACAGGACATTATTGGATCTCTCTCAAAGCTGATTGTGATGATCATGTCAGGAGATGCTTTCAATGCCAAGTACATGGAAATGCCATACACGATCCTCCAAATAAGCTACACAATATGAGTTCACTATGGCCTTTCTCTATGTGGGGAATGGATGTGATAGGTCCAGTGGAATCCAAAGCCAGCAATGGTCATCGATTCATCTTCACCATGATCGATTACTTTACCAAGTGGGTTGAATCTGCCTCTTTTCCCAAAGTCACGAAAGAGGTCATCATTGGTTTCATCAGAAACAATGTCGTCTGTCGATATGGATAACCAGAGGTGATCGTATCAGACAATGCCAAAAACCTGAACAATCAGATGATGAGAGAACTATGCAGCAAGTTCCACATCAAGCATCTCAATTTTGTCAATTATCGGCCCAAGATGAATGGTGCTGTCAAAGCAGCCAACAAGAACATCAAAAAGATCATGTAGAAAATGTTCGCCAATCACAAAGAATAGCCTGACCTGTTTCCTCTAACCCTGTTAGCATACAGGACGTCAATGCATACCTTTACTGGGTCTACCCCTTATTCATTGGTCTATGGTACGGAAGTAGTCATTCCGATAGAAGTAGAAATGGAGTCCTTGAGAGTTTTGATAGATGCTCAGATGGAGGAAGATTAGTGGTTGCAAGATCGGTACCACTAACTGAACCTGATAGATGAAAAGAGGGCTACAACCATTTTCCACGGGCAGTTATATCAGCAAAGGATTGCTCGATCCTACAACAAGATAGTCCAAATACGACAATTTAAAGAAAACGACTAGGTGCTAAAGAAAGTTTTGGCCAATCAAGATGAAGCCAAAGAAAAGTTCGCCCCTAATTGGGAAGGCCCTTTCATTGTCAAGGAAGTGTTGACAAGGGGAGCTGTCAGATTGCAGGAGATGGACAGAACTGAATTTACCCAACTCATCAACTCAGACACCATAAAAAGGTACTATGTCTGAAACGCATGCATATTTTCATCCTGGTCCTACAAATCAAATCAGGTTCAATTTTTCACTAAGAAAGGCGGAACTAAGAATGACCTGATCTCCCTCCACTTGAGAGTACGTAGGCAGCCATTCCTGGTGTGGTCAAACTAAACAAAAAATTCAAAAACTCATCAAACCAAACTCAAAACACAAGACAAATACTTTTCAAACCTCTCTCGCACCAAAACTGAACTACGAAAGACCTGATCTCCCTACACCCGGGAGTACGTAGGCAGCCATTCATGGTGCTGTTTGACCTTCAAGAAAAAAAATAAAAAACTAACAAAAAAACCAGTTCTAAAACACCGAAGCCATATGAAACCTAAAAACTATCAAGCCTCCTTGGTTAGCAGGCCTATCTGAGATACTCTCTGACATCTCATTGTCAGTCCATCAAGGAGAAGCTCAAGATACATCAACAACAACAAGTCATGAAAGAAGTGGTAATCACTCAGCAATGACAATACATATCCAAACAGGGAAGTGAATCAAAATATATTTCTCTGATATATAATACTGTTTGATATATACATAGTGTCATGTACATGACAATAATGGCTGATCTAGTATGTGCAGGAAAAATAAAACTAGTCTATGGATCCATGGATAAGCGGGACAGCATTGCCAACATGGCATCTCTCTCTGAAGATGGAGGAACTGCTGTAAGTGCAATACCCTTAGCCTCCATACGAGTCAGAACATCCACAGCCATCTGCATAGTCTCGCTGTGATGATCAATATAATTGTAAGACCCCAACTTTTATGAATAACGATTTAATTTTCTTTATATATTATTTTGAAATAATAAGGTGTTGATTTATTAAATGTGGTGAGTTATGGGTGGAATGTGCAAAAATTTTAAAATAAGCAAGTGGTTATAAAATATTCATTGTTGTCTGGGAATATTCGTTTGGTTGTGGAATATTCTTGTTGTCGGAGAATATTCGTAGGACGGCGCAACCATTTGTGGGCCCCACAACGGAATAACTGTCGGATATATGAAAGCAACAAAAATAACCTTTTTATAAAATAACGGTAAAACTGTTACCGTTAAACTATTGAAATACCCGATGATAAAGATACAGTAATATGCATTGTTGCACAGTAGCACACGGTATTGCACATTATTTCGAATTATTGATTCTTACTTAAAAAGTCACTTACTCAATAATTTTTACAGCAATTACTGTTTAATATTTTATAATATTGATTCAATAATTGCTACCGTTGATATTTTATTGATTAAATAATTGACACAGTAACCACTGCACAGTATTTCACATTATCAAATCAATAATTCATATTATTTGAATAATATTATTAGACAGCATTATTGGCAATGTATGGGAAGTTCTGTCTAGGAAAGGGGTTAGTTAATCTAATTGAGCGCCAGTAAGGAGAAATCCTTATCAAAAAGCCCCCTCTTTCCTGGGAACGACCTGGTTGTCATGATTGTGGTTCTGTAATATTATTTGTGAATAATAATTATTGATAAAAATGATAAGTAAATATTTATTCAATGTGGATTTAAACGGAAGAATTTTTAGTAAAAGTGACAATTATTGAGAATGGATATTTTATCTGTTCTGATAAAATAATTCATTCAAATATATTATTATAATATTATATTATAAGCGTATAATGTGATAATATAATAATATAATAGTGATGCTATTTTTTTTATAACAAATTCACGATATATGAATAAAATGAGATGGAAGAGAGAAAATAAAATTTGAAATTCTTTTAATAATTATAAATGTTTTAATATATATATATATATATATATATATATATATATATATATATATATATATATATATATATATATATATATATATATATATATATATAAACATGTGGTGGAATTTATTATTTCAAAAGTGGAGGCTTTAAAATTTTGAGTGTGCTGGAGATTTTCAAGAGTGGTGAGTGTGAAAAAATCGTCCGTATGTAAACTAGGGTCATTTTTCGTTCAGAATTTGGAAAAACTTTCTTCCACAAAGTTGTAGAGAATTAAATTTTATATGGAATTGACATAAAATTCAGATTTTTCTGATAAAAGGGCTATTTATTATGAATTATTGAAGTTTCAAAAATATTTTTTTTTAAAAACATATGGTGGGCCCCACTCTTATCTTTTGTTTGTTGTAAAATGCTGAAATTTCAATTCAAGTGTGGTGTGCTGGGAGACGCCACCGGGAGCAAATTTGTCAATCCTGGCGTTCTACCATTTTCCTATAAATAGGGTGCTTAGTTAGAAATAAAAATCACACCAGAATCAGAAAATTTTCTCTCTATAATATCGAACGTATTTCTTGTGAGTATAAGGATAGTTTGAGTATGGATTACGGTGCAAGATTTTTCTCAATAAAATATTCGATATTCCAGTCAGATCTAGTATTTTACTAAGGTAAAGGATATTATTTTTCTCGTAAATGATGTTATTTTCTTTCAATATTCATAAAGAATATTATTTTCTTTCATATTCCATATTATGAAAGTGATAATATTTCATTTCATATTCCTAAATTTGAACTTACCACGATAAGTATTGCTTCTATAATTCCTGAAATGATCATAAATTCTTTGAGTTTTGCGCTTCATCTAATATTATTTCACTGAAATATTGGTCTGAACTTTTTATGAAAATTTTCATCCTTCCATGACGAGTTACTATTCACAGTAAAAAAATATAAAATTTTTTTTATCCAAATTATCTTTGATTGGATCCAAGTTTTGAACTTCATTATTGAATTTTTGATTATTACGGAGTATTATTGAACTTGGATAAACTAAATTATGAATTTCTAACCTTTGTCCTTTATCTCACTGGATTCGTTCCTTATATTATTTTTTATCATCCTCAGTCTTAAATAGTGATACAAACGAATATCTTTGGCCTGTAGTGCAAAGATGAATGATTATTTGATGAATATCTTTGGCCTGTAGTGCAAAGATGATTACCTGATGAATATCTTTGGCCCGTAGTGCAAAGATGGACAGGTGTTGAGATGAACATGACCACTGGTGATACAAATGAATATCTTTGGCCTGTAGTGCAAAGATGAATATTTGATTCGAGATATATATTGATTAATGTTATAGGGATAAATTATTGTTGATGGACTTTTAAATCATAGAAGATAGTAGACATCAGTCTCTACTTAACTCTTCTAATGAATTGTTATTTCCGCTGCAGTTGTTGATCTAAAACTTGTTGTCCATAATATTTTATCTAATTTGTTGAAGACTAACGATAATTTACTCTTCATTATCTTAGTCATAATATTCTTACTAGGCTAGTTGAGCTCACCGTTTTCTTCCATTGTTCTCTTCAGAAAATGAGAATGTCGCAGGGACTAGTCGGGGATCGGGGTGATGGTCAGAGTTAGAGCAATAACAGTCCTCACTATTTTGTAGAATAGTGTGATAATGATTGTAATTAGTGAGGACTGAATTTGAGTGTTTATATTTTATATTATATACGATTTGTGTTGAAACTCACAGTTTGCGTGGTCGTATTTTGCATGACCGTATGTTATAAAAGATTGTATTTGGATTCTGTACCATGTATTTGGCGACTCAGAATGGGTTGAGTATTGAACCTATTTTGGGGGCGTCACAGTTGGTATCAGAGCTTGGCGATATGATCTATGGCGGAGATCTGGGAATAGAACTAGGAGGGGAGAGACGAGTATATCCTTCGCTAGTGTGTGTCCTACCTAAGCTTATTTGGTATTTAATTGGTCGGTTGGAATATAGGGTTAATATGTGATATGTTAATTTGTTTAGTTAACCCTTGTTTTGTGGCAGTATTTGAGAATGATAGCTAAAAATCTAAACAATGGAGTGAATGAGACCGTGGAGACACCTTTAATCACCAACCAGGAGAACGTGCAACAAGAAGGCATTGTTCATCCTGAAAACAACGCTGGTCAGACGATAAACGATGAGATGTTTAGAAGTTTTTTGTAGTTTATGCAAAATCAGACGAGGGAAACTCGTGTGCAAAATACAGGTGGAGATAATAACAACTCGCGGCTTGTCACTGCCAAGCAGTTCAAAGAGTTGGGACCACCAGAGTTTCAGGGAAAGCCAAATCCAATCAAGGCAGAGACGTGGGTTAAGCAAATTACCAAGATATTTGATGTCTTGGGATGCACGGAAGAACAGAAGGTTCCATTCGCCACGTTTATGTTCCGTGGAGAGGCAGATTTCTGGTGGGAATCTATGAAGCGTACCCAGCCTGCCGCACTCAAGATGTCTTGGGAGGAGTTCCAGAAACTGTTCAATGACAAGTACTTTCCAGAAAGTATTCGTCATATGAAGGAGGTAGAGTTTATCAAACTGGAACAGAACAACATGACTGTGTCCCAGTACGAGGCTAAGTTTGCGGAGTTATCCCGGTTCACATCTCATTTTGTGGATAATGAGGAACGTATAACGCGGATGTTTCTAAGAGGTTTGAAACCCGAAATTCATCAGTACCTCATTTCTCACAAACTTTTTTTATATTCAGATGTGGTGAACACGACCCAATTGTTAGAACGAGATAATGATTATGTTCAACCAAGGGACAACAACCAAGGTCGTACCGGTGGCAGCAGTCATCGGAACAAGGATAACCAGCGGGGAGAAAAGTATCATGACAGAAGCGGTAACCTCTCCAGTGGTAATCGTGGCCATTATAATAGAAGAAGTGAGTCGGGGGGAGATTTCAAGAAGAGAAGGTACAATAATGAGAACGTGAAAACATCGACAGCAGCACCAGCATCAACTGTTTCTAGGGGAGGAGAACGACCGCCGGTCGTATGCTATAAATGCGGGCAAGAGGGACACATCAGTCCCAACTGCACGCAGCAATCCAAGGTGTGTTATAACTGTGGAAAGGAAGGTCACATAGCTTGAGTGTGTCCTATAGAGAAACCAAGTCCAGCAGGGATGGTGACTCCAAAAGCTGTCCCTGACAAGTCAAAGTCAGTGGTTCCTGGAAGAGCTTTTGTCGTAACTGCCCAAAAAGTGAGGAACCCGAACGGAGTTATCACGGGTACGTAAGTTAATCATAGACTCTTGCAAAATCTATAACTTATTAGATACCGGTTTTACCCATTTTTTTCTTTCACCTACTTGTGATCAACGTTTGAACTTGATCGCTGAGAAATTAGACTTTGACTTATTTGTTGAAACTCCGTTGGGAGCAACCTAAGTCAGTAACCAAAATACGTAGCTTTCTGGGCTTAGCTGGTTATTATCAGAGATTCGTAAAAGGATTTTCTCGAATCGCTACTCCATTAACTCAGTTGACTAGGAAAGATACAAAATTAGTATGGAACGAGGAATGCGAGAAGAGCTTTTAAGAGCTTAAGAGGGGACTCATTTTAGCACCTGTTCTGATAATACTATCTGGTTTGGATGGATTTGTCATTTACAGCGATGCTTCGGGCAAAGGATTAGGATGTGTTCTCATGCAATATGGGAAAGTCATAGCCTATGCCTCGCGACAACTCAAGGAATATGAGAGGAGTTATCCTACTCATGATCTAGAGTTGGCAGCTGTCGTTTTCGCGTTGAAGATATGGAGAAACTACCTGTATGGGGAGAAAGTGGAGATCTATATGGATTATAAGAGCCTTAAATATTTCTTCACCCAGAAGGAACTCAACATGCTACAACGACGTTGGCTTGAGCTGTTGAAAGATTACGACCATACCATTCAATACCATCCTGGAAAAGCGACGTGGTAGCAGACGAGTTAAGTAGAAGATCATATGCGGGAATGAATGTGATGCTGTCAACACAAAGGCCCATTTTGTGTGACTTACAAAGGATGGAGATAGAGTTCAAGACTCCGGGGACCCACGTGATGATGTCAAGTATACGCGTAGAACCAACTTTGATTGATAAAGCTAAAGCTGCTCAAGCTACAGACCCGGAGCTGATAAAGATGAAGAAGAAAGTGCAAGAAGGTGCTATTCCAGAAGCAAGAATCAATGAAGAAGGAATACTTCGAGTCAACTCCAGACTTTGTGTTCCTAACGATTCTGATTTGAAGTACAGAATCATGATGGAGGCACACAACACACCGTTTGTAATCCATCCTGGGAGTACCAAAATGTATCGTGATCTTCGACATATATTTTGGTGGAGCAATATGAAGAGAGAGATCGCAGAGTTTATCTCGAGGTGTTTAACGTGTCAACGTGTCAAGGCGGAGCATCAAGTGCCAAAGGGTCCGTTGCAACCACTTGAGATTCCGAAATAGAAGTGGGAACACATTACCATGGATTTTGTTACGGGTCTTCCCAAAGTTTCTCAAGGCATAGATGCGATTTGGGTTATTGTTGATAGATTAACCAAGTCTGCTCATTTCTTGCCTATACGAGAGACTTATTCACTGGAACGTCTTGCTCGTATGTACATAAATTAGATTATGAGATTGCATGGAATGCCAGTATCCGTAGTTTTGGATCGTGACCCAAGATTCACTTCACGATTTTGGGTCAGTTTGCAGAAAACTATGGGCACGGATTTACAATTTAGTTCGGCTTATCATCCTCAAACGGACAGGCAATCGGAAAGGACTATCCAAACTCTTGAAGATCTATTGAGACTTCGTGTTCTAGACTTCAAAGGAAGTTGGGATAAGTACTTACCATTGGTGGAATTCTCCTACAATAACAGTTATCAGGCAAGTATAGGCATGGCTCCATTCGAGGCATTGTATGGACGAAAGTGTCGATCTCCAGTATACTGGGATGAGGTAGGTGAAGCAACATTGTTGGGAATGGAGTCATTACGTATAACCACCGAAAAGATTCAAATATCCGACAACGTATACAAACAGCACAAGATCGACAAAAGAGTTATGCAGATCTTCATCGAAGAGACGTAGAATTTAATGTTGGAGATCATGTATGATTACGTGTTGCTCCATGGAAAGGAGTTACGAGATTCGAGAAGAGAGGAAAGCTCAATCCACGATTTATTGGTCCATTTGAAATCTTTGATCAAGTAGGAAATGTGGCCTATAAACTCGCTTTATCGCCAAGCATGTCTCGTGTTCATAATATTTTTCACATATCCATGCTTCGTAAATATGTGAAAGACCTAAACCACATTATTGAGTTAGAACCAGACGAGATAACTGAAGATTTAACGTACGAGGAGGTACCTGTCAAGATCTTGGATAAGAAGGAATATGTCCTACGCTCGAAGATTATACCTCAAGTTAAAGTTTTGTGGAGGAACCATGATATCGAGGAAATGACCTGGGAGTTAGAATCAAAAATGAAAGCGAGGTATCCTCACCTCTTCGACATACCAGGTACGTACGTCAATTTCGAGGACGAAATTTCATAAAGAGGGGAGGTTGTAAGACCCCAACTTTTATGAATAAAGATTTAATTTTTTTTATAAATTATTTTAAAATAATAAAGTGTTGATTTGACAAATGTGGTGAGTTATGGGTGGAATGTGCAAATATTTCAAAATAAACAAGTGGTTATAAAATATTCATTGTTGTTGGAGAATATTCGTTTGGTCGGGGAATATTCTTGTTGTCGGAGAATATTCGTACGACGGCGCAGCCTTTTGTGAGCCCCACATCGGGATAACTGTTGAATATAGAAAGCAACAGAAATAACCTTTTCATAAAATAACGGTAAAACTGTTACCGTTAAACTGTTAAAATATCCGGTGATAAAAATACAATAATATGCGTTGTTGCACAGTAGTACACGGTATTGCACAGTATTTCGAATTATTGATTCTTACGTAAAAAGTCACTTACTCAATAATTGTTACAGTAATTACTGTTTAATATTTTATATTATTGATTCAATAATTGCTACCGTTGATATTTTATATTATTGATTAAATAATTGGCACAGTAACCACTGCACAGTATTTCACATTATCAAATCAATAATTCATATTATTTGAATAATATTATTAGACAGCATTATTGGCAATGTATAGGAAGTTCTATCTAGGAAAGGGGTTAGTTAATCTAATTGAGCGCCAGTTAAAGTTTTGTGGAGGAACCATGATATCGAGGAAATGACCTGGGAGTTAGAATCAAAAATGAAAGCGAGGTATCCTCACCTCTTCGACATACCAGGTACGTACGTCAATTTCAAGGACGAAATTTCATAAAGAGGGGAGGTTGTAAGACCCCAACTTTTATGAATAAAGATTTAATTTTTTTTATAAATTATTTTAAAATAATAAAGTGTTGATTTGACAAATGTGGTGAGTTATGGGTGGAATGTGCAAATATTTCAAAATAAACAAGTGGTTATAAAATATTCATTGTTGTTGGAGAATATTCGTTTGGTCGGGGAATATTCTTGTTGTCGGAGAATATTCGTACGACGGCGCAGCCTTTTGTGAGCCCCACATCGGAATAACTGTTGAATATAGAAAGCAATAGAAATAACCTTTTCATAAAATAACGGTAAAACTGTTACAGTTAAACTGTTAAAATATCCGGTGATAAAAATACAATAATATGCGTTGTTGCACAGTAGTACACGGTGTTGCACAGTATTTCGAATTATTGATTCTTACGTAAAAAGTCACTTACTCAATAATTGTTACAGTAATTACTGTTTAATATTTTATATTATTGATTCAATAATTGCTACCGTTGATATTTTATATTATTGATTAAATAATTGGCACAGTAACCACTGCACAGTATTTCACATTATCAAATCAATAATTCATATTATTTGAATAATATTATTAGACAGCATTATTGGCAATGTATAGGAAGTTCTATCTAGGAAAGGGGTTAGTTAATCTAATTGAGCGCCAGTAAGGAGAAATTCTTATCAAAAAGCCCCCTATTTTCTGGGAACGACCTGGTTGTCATGATTGTGGTTCTGTAATATTATTTGTGAATAATAATTATTGATAAAAATGATAAGTAAATATTTATTCAATGTGGATTTAAACGGAAGAATTTTTAGTAAAAGTGACAATTATTGAGAATGGATATTTTATCTATTCTGATAAAATAATTCATTCAAATATATTATTATAATATTACATTATAAGTGTATAATGTGATAATATAATAATATAATAGTGATGATATTTTTTACAATAAATTCACGATATATGAATAAAATGAGATGGAAGAGAGAAAATGAAAATGAAAATTCTTTTAATAATTATAAATATTTTAATATATATATATATTTTAATATATATATATATATATATATATATATATATATAAACATGTGGTGGAATTCATTATTTCAAAAGTGGAGGCTTTAAAATTTTGAGTGTGCTGGAGATTTTCAAGAGTGGTGAGTGTGAAAAAATCATTCGTGTGTAAACTTGGGTCATTTATCGTTCAGAATTTGGAAAAATTTTCTTCTACAAAGTTGTAGAGAATTAAATTTTATATTGAATGGACATAAGGTTCGTATTTTTTTTGATAAAAGAGCTTTTTATTATGAATTATTGAAGTTTCGAAAATAAATATTTTTTTAAAACATATGGTGGGCCCCACTCTTGTCATTTGTTGGTTGTAAAATGCTGAAATTTCAATTCAAGCGTGGTGTGCTAGGAGAAGCCACCGGGAGCAAATTTGTCAATCTTGGCGTTCTACCATTTTCCTATAAATAGGGTGCTTAGTTAGAAATGAAAATCAAACCAGAATCAAAAAATTTTCTCTCTATAATATCGAGTGTATTTCTTGTGAGTATAAGGATAGTTTGAGTGTGGATTACGGTGCAAGATTTTTCTTAACAAAATATCCAATATTCCAGTCAGATCTAGTATTTTACTAGGGTAAAGGATATTATTTTTCTCGTAAATGATGTTATTTCGTTTCAATATTCATAAAGAATATTATTTTCTTTCATATTCCATATTATGAAAGTGATAATGTTTTATTTCATATTCATAAATGATGTTACCACGGTAAGTATTGCTTCTATAATTCCTAAAATGATCATAAATTCTTTGAGTTTTGCACTTCATCTAATATCATTTCACTGAAATATTGGTCTGAACTTTTTATGAAAATTTTCATCTTTTCATGACAAGTTACTATTCATGAGTTACTCTTCACGGTAAAAAAAATATTAATTTTTTTAATCCAAATTATCTTTGATTGGATCCAAGTTTTGAACTTCATTCTTGAATTTTGCTCCACAATTGATTATTACGGAGTATTATTGAACTTGGATAAACTAAATTACGAATTCTTAATCTTTGTCCTTTATCTCACTAGATTTGTTCCTTATATTATTTTTCATCATCCTCAGTCTTAAATGGTGATACAAACGAATATCTTTGGCCTGTAGTGCAAAGATGAATGATTATTGGATGAATATCTTTGGCCTGTAGTGCAAAGATGATTACCTGATGAATATCTTTGGCCCCGTAGTGCAAAGATGGACAGGTGTTGAGATGAACATGACCACTGGTGATACAAATGAATATCTTTGGCCCGTAGTGCAAAGATGAATATTTGATTCGAGATATATATTGATTAATGTTAAAGGGATAAATTATTGTTGATGGACTTTTAAATCATAGAAGATAGTAGACATCATTCTCTACTTAACTCTTCTAATGAATTGTTATTTTCGCTGCAGTTGTTGATCTAAAACTTGTTGTCCATAATATTTTATCTGATTTGTTGAAGACTAACGATAATTTACTCTTCATTATCTTAGTCATAATATTCTTACTGGGCTAGTTGAGCTCACCGTTTTCTTCCATTGTTCTCTTCAGAAAATGAGAATGTCGCAGGGACTAGTCGGGGATCGGGGTGATGGTCAGAGTTAGAGCAATAACAGTCCTCACTATTTTGTAGAATAGTGTGATAATGATTGTAATTAGTGAGGACTGAATTTGAGTGTTTATATTTCGTATTATATACGATTTGTATTGAAACTCACAGTTTGCGTGGTCGTATTTTGCACGACCGTATGTTATAAAAGATTGTATTTGGATTCTGTACCATGTATTTGGCAACTCAGAATGGGTTGAGTATTGAACCTATTTTGGGGGCGTCACAATAATCGCTCATCTCGACATCCAGACCATGAGTATAAGATCGGAGAGCAGTACTGTCGGTAATGTGGAAATCCCGGGAAACTATGGCCTCGTCCCTCTCCACAAAAGTAGCATCCCAGGCAATCAAAACCTCCTCAATCTCCTCAGAGGCTGCATCTCTGGCAGATCTAATCTTATCCCTATCCGTAAAAGCTGCGTCCCTGGTAATCAATGTCTCTTCAATATCGACAAAAGCAGCGTCTCAAGAAGATCGAGCCTCGTCTCTCTCAACTAATGTCAAATCTCAAGTGGCTCGAGCCTCATCTCTCTTTGCAAAAGCTATGTCTCGGCCAGACAGGGCAATCAACATCAGCGCTCTTGCCTGATCAATCTCAAAGGTCATCCTAGCTAGTGAGTCTGCCAAAGTGAGATCTGTCCCGGCAGGAATGATCGGTGGGTCACTAACTAAAGCTGCTATCGGACCCATGAACAACTCATCCTCAGTAGGAGACTCAAGATCCTCCATAGGCTCCTTCTCGTCTGAGTCCACTATCGGAGCTGACTGAATGAATACAACTGATGCAATATCTGCCTCCAACCATGCTGAGTACTCTGAAGAACGATCTAGATGGCTACTGGAGAAATCAACTCCTCTCCTTATGAGTCCAACACTCGTACACTCAAATCAAATCGGCGGATGACATAGACGAAGCTGACATCCTCTGATCAACAGCCCCCTTAAATTGATGCAGGCTCTGAAACTGATTGAACTGGCCCATAACAGCCAGAGGATGGTAGGTAGTCACTCCCCTCAATCCCGTTAGGGGAAAAGAGTCCATGCCAGATGCATGGGTGATGAAGCTATAGGGAGAGAGTAGCCCTAAGCAGGGCAGAATCGAGAAGGGATGCGTAATATAAGACAGAAATACTGACCATGTCTCTGCGTTGGTACACTCCGTGGGCTGGAAGGAGTGTGACATGGCTATCTCATGGGTGAAACAATACCCCTGGTGTCTAAAAAATCCAATCGGTCATAAATGAGACATGAGCCATATGTACAGCAAGATCGAACTGCCTTTAAAAAACCTCTCCGGCTGGGTACTGCAGTGGGTGGCTGCTCTCAGCGTCTCAGCCAATATCATCGAAAGAATAGTGCTACGTTGTCTAAGGGCCCGAACCACGATTATCAATACGACATCCAGGTGGTCCAAGTGAAGTGGCATATAGACGTAGGCCACTATGCACATAAGCAAAACGTCTATCCTGGCCAAATGTCATGCCTCTACCAAAATAATAAAATCTCCAGCATGACGATCGTAGCTGTCCAGCCGGTCGAAACGATCGATCAAGAAGCCTATAGAGATCACATGTCCATAAATGATCTCATCCGAGACTACACTCTGACGTAGACCAGACATCCGAAGAAACCGTCTCCTCATGTCGCTGATCGCAGTACGAGCGCAGGGCAAGTCTAAAGCCAAACCAGTGAATCGCTCATACTCCTCTAAAGTCGGAGTCAGCTCGTGCCGCCCAAAGCGAAAAACCTATCTCTCGGGTATCCAAAAGGGTAAAAGTCCATCTACGAACCCGTACGGGACCTGAAAGTCTACGAGGGCCAATGAATGCCCTAGCATCTGATCCACTTCCCCTCTGGCTGGGAAGGGCAGGCTCTCATACCACGACCTCAAGGATAATGCCATCACAGATGGGGGTAACTGCTCAATACGACTGACGGTGGACGACGACATCTGTATCACCGTATCATAAGACCATCTAGGGGTCAAATCTGAACTCATCTGTCTAAATCCATACACATGACATAATACATACATAATGATAATAATAAAGATGATACAATAGATAAGAAATATCATGCATATCTAGAATGAACTATCTAATACAACCATCATCCATATCTGATAATACAAAACAAAATAAAAAGTACAGGGATATGGGGCACCACCACCCAACTATTAACAGTGGTTTATCAAAATGGGGCACATCAGCCCAATAGTCAAAAAAGTGGTCGACCAAAAGATATAGCTACAATAGCTATCCCCAAAGATCCAAAACATCTACGCTTAGGTGATTAACCTACTCCATCTCCTCCGTGGACACAAAGTCGCGGTCATAAGGCATATTTGGGCGGTACAAGGGAGATCAGCCACTGCAAAATTATTAGAAAATGGACCTAAAGAGGGGCCCGCTCCTGAGCTGGAAGGGTCAAAAGAAGATGCCTTTGATGGATCTAGGTCAAGATGCCTGATAAACAAGTGAGCTTTCTCCAACTCCTGGGTCAGCCCTGTGACCTTGTCCAAGTGAGTAGGCTCCCTAAGGCAAGCTATCCAATCTGTCATCATCACAGACCCAGGCACCATGTCTACCATAAACTGGGTAGCACGAGTCTGAGCTCCAATCGTGCGAGGACTCCACCAGCTGCTGAATCCCTCCTGGCTGTAAGGGCCCTCTGATAGGGCAAAGCCATCTACGCCCTCCATAGGGATATTTGTTAATGGCTGGACCAACGGCCAATGATGCTAAGCCGAAGGAACAAAGGGAATACGGATCTGACCCGTGATACTCCGTATAGCACGGTCTCCTAGATAGAGCTCCCAGCCTCCCTCTATCAAAAACGGGACTCTGTGGGTCGACAATGCAAACTCTCGACCAGTGGGGAAGCCTCCCTCAAATCCAACAGTCAAAAACTCAGAGGTATATACGATTCACGAGATCGCTTCGGCTATCAAAAGCTCCAACTGTAGGCGAAAATGAGTAATATCCTCAGAAACAGGGACCTCCATCAGAGTGGAGTGATGCTAACGCCGTCCCCAGGGATAGGTCTCCAGAGCTAAAGCAGTGGCGGGCCGTAGGTAAGGAAGCCTCTCATACACCCAAAACTGGCCATATAAATATCAAAAGTCCTCAGTGACCAAGACTGACAAATGGAAATGCAAAAATCAAAAAGGTACCAGAAAGATGTACTCACCAGAAAAAATGGGTAGAACCCTAACCAAGCCTCCGTTAAACCCTCCGAAAGCATGCGCATGCCTCGGAGAAAATAGGCAAAGGTGTAGGAACCCCAATCAAAGTCACTGAGGTGCTCTACATGTCGGGTAGCACTGACCAGGGCGAAGGACACAGTCGATGATTTTTCTTCCAGAAAATAACCCTTGATGATCACCAGAAATAATTGCCTCAAGATGTGATCCCTAACCCTCTGATCATCAGGCAGAGGCTCAAGTAAAGCCCCACTCTGGGCATCTATACTCAAGGGACCAGATCGGACTGTCCGACCCTTGATCGCCGTCACAGGAACTCCCATCAGGGATCTAACGTCAGTGGGCGTAATGTCGGCCACAATAGGACTGGCTCACCCTCGAACTCTATTCCGGTGATGAACCTCCAGTCCATAGGGGTCTTATCACCTCACAGTCCAATAAATGAAGAGACTGAGTCTGGTAGAACCAGCACTCAGACAAAGCACTTATATAACCCCAGGGCCAACGATGAGGAAAAATAGAAAAGAAGGCCTGAAACCCCCAGCCGTCAACGATATCCCTGTACTCCTGGTGCAAAGTATGGTAGAGGGAGTGCACGTTGAACCAGTTCCCTCTAGGCTGCGTAAAGTCGGGAACCTGCATTAAAAGCCAACCCATGTCAAAAAATCTGTGCCCCGAGAATGGCAAAAGAAAGAAAGAGATTCCAGAGAGAAGAAAACTTCAAGTCACCTCATTGGTATGAAGAAATCACGAGGGATGATGACTCAAGTCTCCCAGCAACTTTTGGGTCGGCACAACAATGCCCAGAAGCTCCGCACGTGGGGCCTGAGCCTGGGCAAAAGCAGTAAAAGGAGCCTGCTCATCAACAATATCAATCGGTTGCTCGTCCTGGGCTGGACAAATCACCGACTCTGCTAATCTGCGAGGCGACCGAGTTGGACGTGGCTGAGGAACATTAGAAGCTCGCCTTCGTCAAACTCCTGAAACTACCTTGCTAGCACTGTCGGGTCTGTCTCAGTCCATCACCTGGATAAAGTCTCCGAATCACCTCAGAAAGGGTGTGGTAAGCCTATAACCTGTGGCTTATTAATTTAAATCAGTGTTTTATGCATTTCTAAGTCCTAAAACATGCATGAGTCAGTCAAAAATCCCCAGTAAAGCCAAAATTGCATGTTTTTCAAAAGCTAAATCCTAAAAACATGCA
>JAINUT010000991.1:0-11373 GCA_020205555.1 Panax stipuleanatus | reverse complement strand
AAAAATTATTATTTTCCTATTGGCAACACAAAAAATAATAAAAAATTATTAATTATGTGGAAAAATAATTAAAATAAAAAAATAATAAATATTTTAATTCATTTTTATAAAAAAAAATTACCTTTATCTCTTTTCCTTTAATTATTATTTTTATTTTAAAAATTAATATTAATATTAATACAATAAAATTATTAAATTTAAGCTTAAATATAAAAAAACATACTTAAAAATATTAAAACCTATTAATAACTAAAAGAAAAATAAAAAACAAACAAAACAAATAAAAAACAGAACCAAATCAAAATAAATTAAAATTAAACGGAGGAATCTCTGGTTAACCCAATTCAACCCATTATCCGGCAATGTGAAATTGTGGAGCGGTGTTCTTGATGATGATGAATTTCTTTATGGAGGCAGAGCCATTAACGATGACAGAATCCCACTTCTCTCTATAGTGTAACCCACTGGAAAACCAAACATCACAGGGGTCATTACTCTGCAACTCTTTGATGTTAGTTAAATTGAGCTTGCTAGGTAGGCACCTTCTTCATGTATGTATGTTGAAGGGGTCATTACCATGATTTTCATCTAGATCATCATTTCTCTTGCCACGTAGAGAATTGCCACCACCCCTCTTTGCATGCGGCTATAAGGGGACTGCGATTTTATTGTGAATTTATTTTAAATCTGAGATTTTCTGATCTGCAATTTTGAATAGGAGTTTGAACTCCAAAGTAAAGAGGTTGGAAGAAGAGAGAGAACAGAGCATGAGAGAGAATGAAAACGGCGATCGAAAACCAGATCTGGAGAAGAATTCGGTGGAAGAGAGATCAGGAAACGAAAAAGACGATGTTATCAGAGGGTCAGAGGGATATCGCCGGCAGACGACGTTGCTAGAGTTTCAGTTTCCGGCGTACCCAATCTCATAGCAAATCCCAGAATCCTTCAACCAAAACCGTACCCAACCCCATAGCAAATCCCAGAGTCCTCTGATTAGATCATGGCTCTCGAACCCATCAGAGGAAGGGACAATGATTTTGAATGAGGCTCCTCCTTCAACTATAAATCGTGGTTGTAGGTTCATCATTGAAGAAATTAATTTGTTGAATTTTTAATTGTGGAACAGGGGAAACATTAATTTGATTTAAAAATCTATGGTATGATCGAAATTAATTTGTTAATCTTTTAGCAGATCTGGATCTGGGTTTTTAAACTTGTCGAAATTTGTAAAAGATGGGATTGATCATGAAGTTTTGAAAGTGGCTTGGAATGTTATGATTAGAATCGATCTAAAGCTTAGAAAGGTTGAAGATGAAGTTCAGAAGAGAGAGAAAGAAGGATTGAAGAATAAGTCAGAGAGAGAAATACATATCTATGTGGACTAACTTAAATTAAATATAAGCCATGTCAGTATTTATCTGGTTTTTTCTTTTTTTTAAAAAAAAAAAGCCACGTCTAAAACTATTGAAAGAAAAATTGACGTCCGTGAGCAAAATTGGACGGAATGGTCTGATTAAATTTTTTTTAAAAAACACAATGGGTCAATTGAATTTTTTTAAAGTTCAGTGGCTAAATTCTTAAAACATGACTACCACAGTGGTTGTAAAGGTGCTTTTTCCCAGTATCTAATATATACAACTGACAGCAGCTGGACTCCTTGGCTGAATGAAACACGGATGCATGATGAAAGGTGGCCAGCTGCTGATTCATATGATATATAAGGAGATGCACGTGACCTGTTAACAAAAGGAGGCGGGAGTGTGTCCTAACTCATGAATTACACGGATGGGCTAGAACCGAACCTGACTTGGAGTGTAGTGCAGGAGAGATGGAATTGTGGGCTGCTACTAGAGGATATAAAAGGAGGCGTGAATGGTCAGCTGCTATCCGAATGTAGGAGTTGGTTTGATTTATGCTAATTGATGGGCCACATGTATGGAATATATAATGGACCTGATACAAAGCAGCTGGCATGTTTTCCTACTTAGACACGGATTGGCTAGCAGCACGTTGGAAGATAAGTGGCCTGGAAGATATTGGAGAGATGGTGGGCTATCAATTGGCCGGCCACTTTTCCTTTTCTTACACAAATTGGACTCGCGGCAAGAAAGGAGGAACAAGACTGCTATTATATATATATTATATATATTATATTAGTTAATGGGGAGAAAGGGACGAGCAGCTTAGGAGTAATATAGATGATAATAGCTTAGTATATATATATTAGATATTAGCTTAACTATTATTATGAATAGAGAGTTTTAGTTTAGTTTTTTAATAAAATAATAAACTCTAGATTGAAAGGGGATTTGGAAATTGAAGCACTTGAAAGTCATTGGGAGATCCAGATCAAGAGCGAGGGAGGAGAGTGAGAATTGCCAGCAACAATTCAATTCTTTTTCTTAATCTTATTATTATCTTTTAAGTGTAGTCAAGTGTGGGATTTCTTAGTTTTCATTCATGACAATGACTTAAATTCTTTGTTTAAGATTACAATGGATCTTATGTGTAATTTATTTTTAATATGTTTCTTTATCAATTATAGTGATCTATTGTTGAGATTGTCTATTACGGTTTGGAATAAATGCTTAATGCCTAATTATCAATTACCGTGATAATATATATGAAATCGAGAGAGAGGAGTAGTATAGATTTAGATCTGCTCATAATAGCATGTGTTGTGATTTCTGGTAGATGGAATCATGATTCGTGTTTAGGAGAGAGATATACTTACGCCATATGTAATTGATAAGAACTTGTGTTTAAATCCTTTTAATGTAATTACATAGAGAATATTGGATTAGTTAATTAGGGTGTCTGCTTTATTCTATCATCTATGGATTTGAGTGAGTATGGTATGATCGAGAGGTGGTTATATTTTGCTTTCGTGTTCGTGATTAACAATCAGAATAGGGAGAATAATTGATGAGAAGTATGTAACTTAGATGGAAGAAGTAAGTGAAGTTGTGATCTACATCTCCGTAATCTTAATTTAAACTAGTGGTAATTAGAATTAGTTTACTTATATATATTGATAATTCATTCGTTGAAATAAGATGAGTTGGTTAGGGTTAGTACTAGGATTCTTGTTAAACAATTCCTCGTGGGAACGATACTTTACTTTCACTTTATTACTTGTTGACCACGTATACTTGCGTGTTGTGCGTAACTAGATTTTACCCAACAAGTATGGACATACGTCGTTGAACCTATATACGAAGGGTTTGATTTGATTTGCAAAAGTCCATTTTAGACAAGATATTAAAATGATATTTTGAAAGGTTTGTTTTCAAACCCTTACGCTCAAGTAGGAATTGAAACATGTTGATACTTCCATTTTTTATCTTTTCAGCCTTTTGGCTCAATTTGATGGTGAATCGTTAGGCTCCGAGCATCCTCGACCACAACATAATATAAGTTGCCGGTCTTTCTCATGGGCATGACATCCATCAGAGTGACTCTAGCACGACAGGACCATTATTTCATTAGTTTGAGGACCCTTAAACTCGGATAATCGTTTTAAGGTCTTCGGATGTACATTTTTACAAAAAAACTGGCAGGATACATTTGTAATGTGGAGATTGTCTATCGTGAGAATAGATTTTGATCAATTTGATCATGAATCCAACGATTCCTAGGCTCAGAAAGAGGAAGCCAAGAAAACCTGCACAGTTCAGATATTCATAGAAATGTATATTTACATCAATACGTCGCGAAGAAAAACTAAGGATTCATCAGTCAAATCTCGGCCTGCGCGTAGCCAAAACGTCTCGTTCCCAATAGATAGCAATCTAAGGGTCGCGAGGTTGCTTTTAAAATGAATAAAACTAGAAAGAAAGGTTAGAAAGGGTTTAGATTTAAAGAAATCTAGTTCGCCGAATGGATATCAGTGTCAATTCATATCAAATGAATATTTAAAAGTAGATATTTAATCACAATGAATAAAGAATATATAAATATATAGTTATATATATATATATATATATTTATATTTATAAAAGTTTAAAAAAGCCACGGAGTAATCCAGACTTGATAAAATGGAATATATATAAAAGCTGTAAAAAGCCACGGAGTAAGTCTAGCTTGACACGAAATTGAAATATATATATAAATGCAATAAAGGGCGACGAATGTCACATCCTATGCCCGGACTAGAATGATATATATATATATATATAATATATATATATATAAAAGCTGTAAATGAAGCTACGAATTAATCCAGGCTCGACAGAATTGAAATATATATATATATATATATATATGTATAAAAGCAGTAAAAAGCCCCGAATTTCCAATCCAGACCAAACTGAAATGTAAATGTTAATATATACCGTTAGTATATATAATATTAAAGCAATAAGGCCACAAAATAGTAATCCAGGCCAAATGAAGTCAGAAAAATTATATATATATATAGTTATATATAAAAGCAGTAACTACCACGGGTTTGTCATCCGGGCTTGACAGAATTGAAAAGTTAGTATAGATATAGTCAAATATATACATAATAAAGCCAAAACACGACACGAGTCACGACCTAGTCCCAAAAAATTAATATATATGTATATAAATATATAAGCGGTTTAAAAGCTGCGGATCGTCGATCCGGGCTGTGCAAATGCAAAAAAAACGTATATATGTACTACAATGTACTAAAAAGTACGTAAAAAACGGCCACGAAACTATGTTCGCGGAAAAAACAGATGATGAAACTTTACGTGTACATGTATAAATGCGCAATGAAGTAGGAAAAGAGTTTTGATCATAAAAATACTTATAATGGACTGCTACACGGCTTTTGCCACTTGATAGGCTTCAAATGGACGTTTCCACTATTAATCTTTGGTATGTTGTAGTATATGAGTATACCTATGTGTTAGAGTAATAAAAACGAGATTTGGAGTACAAGAAGTCGGGCTAGAAAATGAAATAGGCGGTGTTTCATAGCGTTTTCTATTTTTTTCTCTTTTTTTTGCTTGGGGGTGCACTTGTATTTAAAGACCGATGAAAGCGAGTCTACCTGCTGTAGCCGCGGGTCTACCTGCCGGTAGGGGTACTGGTAGCCGCGGGTCTACCTGCGGTTGAGGGTACTACCGATCCGATTATGGCGCAAACGTGGATTAAGGAAATAGAAAAGGCCTTCACCATCGCTCGTGTGGGTGAAAGACCAGAAGACGGTGTTTGCTACCTATATGATGAGGGGTGAAGCCAACTACTGGTGGGAGGTAAATCAGCAAAGAGCGGGGAGAATGGATAATCGCATGGGAGACTTCAAGACGCTATTTGTTGAGAACTACTTCCCGAAAAGCATGAAGAACAGAATGGAGGTTAAGTTTTAGAATTGAAGCAGGGAGATATGATGGTGGCGCATACGCGGCTAAGTTCAATGAACTAGCGCAGTTTGCAGAACACCAAGTAGGAGATGAAGAGAGGAAAGCTAGATGTTTTGAGCAAGGACTTAAGCCTTGGTTTTTAATAAGGTGTCAGTTCTTCAGATTGATTACTTGTGACATTGCTGGAAAAGGCTATCATTGCGAAAGGTGGCAGTGAAGCCTTAAGTCTGTATAACAAAGAAAAGAAGGGAAAGAATACAGGAGGAGAAGTCGTGGAGGAGGAAGCAGCAGTGGAGGAAGTAACTTAGGAAAGAGGAAATGGGAAAATAACAACAACAACAACAAAAATAATCAGTCGGGAAATTTTTGTGGAGGTTTTAAGAAGAGGGCTGAGGGAAGCCCGAAGTGTGGGAAGAATCATCAGGGCGAGTGCTGGAAGGGGTGCAGTACTTACTATACTGTGGCCAGGAGGGACACATTTCGCCCAACTACCCGAAGCCAAAGAAGATCCAAGGGTGTTTTGCTTGCGACTCAACTGAGCACCGGATCAAGGACTGCCCGAAGAAAGAAAGGAGCGGCGGAGGAAGTGGCCAACAAGGGGGAGGCCACAAGTTAATGATTGACGGACCACACAATCCAACCGCCCAACCGCCAGAACCTTTAAACATGACCGTCCAGGACACAGTAGCTGCAAAGGACGTGGTGTCAGGTATAATCCCAATCAATGATATAAATGCATATATATTATTTGATTCGGGTGCCCACCTGTTATTTTGTATATTAAAGAATTTGCTAGTCAATTAAATTCACCCCGAGAAAGATTAGGGAATCCTTTAAACATAGAAGTTACAAATAAGGAAGTAATCCCTGTAGAATTCATATACCAAAATTGTCGGGCAAACATTAGAGATCATGAACTGAGCGTAGACTTAATTTCGATTAAATTGGGAGAATTTGACGTGATACTTGGGAATAGATTGGTTGTATAACCATGCTACGATAATTGATTGTCAGAATAAAAGTGTGAACCTTCAAACTCCGAATAAGTCTAAGGTAGTATTTTATGGTAGCTCATCGCTTAAGCAATTATGTTGTCTTACGATGATGCAGGCCAAGAAATTGTTAAGGAAATGATGTGTAGGTTACTTAGCTTACACTTGTAGATGTAATACCCGAGAATTTTCTAATATATTAAATAAATATATAATGGAGAATGAATATTTATTTGACTCTAAATGAATTGTGTTATGAGTAAGTTAACTCAATTATATTAAATTGAATAATTATAATCATGAGAATATGTGGAGTTTGCAATAACTCGTTGAAAGCCTTGTGTGGCACAGTGATGAGAAATATTAATGATGATATTAATAACGAAGGAATTATAAGGTGAATAATTAATCTATATTAATTGTTAATTGCTATCGTAGATATCAATTACTTGTTATAAATATTAATGGTGATAATTAATAATATATGATTATTATTATTGCAAGAAATATAATATAATAATGAGCAACGTGTCTATAATCTAATAAGATTATAATTTATATACTGTGCGTGATAAATGAGCAATGGTTATGAAAATTAATAATTTTATTAATTAACGAGAGAATGGATTATTAATATTATTGGTAATTAATCGATACGATGAAATAATTTATTATTTGACATTATGAATACTAAAGCAAATAAGTAAGTTATTAATATATAAGATTATATTGTACAATCATGCAATAATTAATAATATAAAGTATATGGAATACAACTATATTATAGTGTGGTGCAACATTTATGTGACTATTACTGTATTTATGGACCATGTATTAAGATTAATTAACTATGTGAGCTACATGATTAATACCTATGTGACAATATGTATGTAAGTATACATTAAATGATATATCATGAATATGATTGTAATCACTTGTTGATTGTAGAATTTAATAATAAAGGAGATGAATGTACTGTGGTAATATTGATAAAATTATATCGGTATGATAAAATGTACATGATTATCTGATATGGGTATATATTAAATCCCTAACTTTCCATTTTGTAGTAATAATTAATGCAATTAGATTACATTTTTGGGAATTAAGAAACCAAACTAGCATTGTTTAACCAAGTTGCTGAGCTTTTAAATCATTGTCCCAAAATCAGTTACCAAACAGTAACCTATAACCTATTTACGTAACTTCCAAGTTGTGATCATTGGCTATGGGAATGGCTGATGGTGGGTGGTTGAGCAACCCACTGTAAACCAATGTGTTCTTCTTCTACACTTTGGTTTCAACTTCCATGTAAAACCTTTAGCCAGTCCACCATTCCTCTATAAATTGGCAGCTATGTTACTAAGTTCACGTTGCTATGTTTTGTCTGATAAAACTCTGAGAATTTAAGTTTGAGTGTTTGTTGTTCAAAGAAGAGTCTAGAAATCTCAGAAAGTTAGAAGCTAAGCAAACTAAGCTTCAAGAGGTATAATTCTAAATTTCATATTCTTCATTCTTGTTCCTCATTTTGTTTACTGTCAAAGTTTCAAATCTTGATTATGCCAAATGTGATGATAATTGGGTGTTTGAAGAATTGTGTAGTTGTTATGTGGACTTATATACATGTTGGACTTACATTATGGCTGTTTAAAACTATTGTTGTGAAGGAATTTTGAGTTTTGGCCTAAGTCCTGCCGAAGCAGGGAGTTCACTGACAGGGACTGGACACGGCGCAGCTGCGCCAACCTCTGCAAACAGCTTCCTGTTTCTGCTTAAAAATCTGTTAAGCCTAGTTGATTATTATGACTTAGACGAACATGGGAACATGATTGGCATGCCTATATGAGTACGTTAAGATAATGCAAGCATGTTTTATTAAGATTTCATGCATGAATGACAAAGTTATAGTTTTGAAAATAAACTTAAGGTTTATAATCAAATTTTGATGTATATGAGTCATATTAATATTCTGACTTTTGAGACATATTAGTATGACCTAGAAACACATGAGATGCATGTTGACTTATGTATGTGGGTGTCATAATGTAACATAAGCATGTGGACCTCAATAGTGGCATTACTAACAAAAATACGAGTTTTAAAAGTAAACTTTGACATGTATGTACCATATCCATGTTCTGATTTGCAAACATGTTTATATGACCTAGAAACACATGTAATACATGTTAACTTGCATATTAGGTTTTGTGACGCCCCCAAATTCCAGGACCGTCACGGGGTCGCTCGAATTCGGTTCATCACGTGCTCATGGTAATACATCACAATAATAATAACTAAATATCACACAATCACAGCGGAAAATCTATTCTAGAATAATTTTACTATGATTTATTATAATTATTCTCCCAAGTCTCGTAACCTACAGTACTTAATAGATTACATAATAATATCAATTAACGACTTATTACATAATCTAACTTAACGTTAAACATAATCAAATTCAGTCTTACTACATCATCTTTATACATATTAAAATATTTAAACATAAAAGAGACAGCTAGTTAGTAGCCTTTCCCTTGCCCTTATCAACGCCCGAAGGTTAACCCTGGTCTGCTTTAACTGAAATATTTTAGGGAAAGCAAAGAATGAGCACAAATTGCTCAGCAAGTAATATACAATAAGGGTAAGTGATATAATTCTTAATTCTCGAAAGGGTATAACAAAATTTGATAGTTGCAAGGATAACAAGATATCAACAATTTTCAATAACAGTCGCTAAGGACAGAATAATATCAATGTGATTCAATAATAAATCAATTCAAGATTTTCAAGATAACTGAATACTTAGCAGTCGCTAAGGACTATGAACTTCTACTAGAATTAACAGTAATAAACTGAAAATCCAACAAAACAGGTACAATAGGTGATCAGCCTAAAGTACCATCGTTATGCATAACAATCATCATAACCAAGTGCGCACGTCTGTTCTCCGATAATTATATATTCCCTTCAAAGAAAGTTGTTCTTCTCAGTCAATACAAGATCCAGCACAAATCAATTGGTTTGGGTCGCTTTTCAATAATAGAAGTCTAGCCGAATCAAATGGTATAGATACTTTCACAATATTCAAGAACAATACCAAGTTCCACATGAATAATAGCTTTAATGAAATAAGAGTTCAAGTATGCTAATTCAATTCAAACGATTAAGTAGGAAACTAGTTTCGCAATATACACAGATAGAAAGACTGTATCCAAAGAGGATAAGATTAGATACTCGCTTACGATATCCGTTGAATAAAGTAATGCAAGAGTTTAGGATACTTGCCTTATGCGTAGTTTACTCACGTAAAGCTAGCCAACACTTTCGAGGATCCTATCGTATCAATTACGTATATATATGATAGTCATTAGTCATATAATTTAACTTCACATTTTGTCTTCGAATATACGATCAACACATAAGCTAAGTTTTAACCTAGCTACACAGTTAGATAGAATATAATTTCTATCCTTAACTTTCCTCCTTTAGAGTTTAAACACATTTTCATATCATATAAGATCGCAACATTTAGCAAACATGCTCTCATATTATTAATATCTCATACGACTACAAGCAATACTAAAATATATTTCATTTTAGCAAGTTATGGCATTCTTATGAGTTAACCGTCAAAATCGGGTTCAAGTAACACATAACATATGTTATCACAAAGTAAGTATACATATTTAAAGGATACTTTCATGCTTGTTCAACCTTTCTAATTCCAATCATATATGATTTAGTTTTAATTCACGATCCCTAATGACTAAGGGTTATACAATGTCATGAATTTACATGAGTTGTCATGCTTATCATTTAGACATATAAAGTAGTCATATATTTTATTGATACGCATGTTCATATGTTTCTATGTCATGGATGTGTGATTCTAGCACTGTTACTAGTTTGTGACTTAATCGAACTCATGCTTGATTAACTTGCATTACATCTAACAAGTACGTACATGTATGATGCCTTCAAGCACATTCAATCATGTTGAAAATATCAGAATGTAGATTCCTAATATAACATGTCAAAGTCCACATTTAAAGCTTATGTTGTCATTAGTAAAGCTTGCTAATAAGGCCTATTATGTTCATGCTATCTACATACATATGTTATCATCTCCGACATGCATTTCATGGCCATATAAACATGCTTATAAGATCAGAATATCAACATGAATATAATTTATTAAATTTTGTTTTCAAACTCTACGCTTCCGTTATAAATGTGCACTAGTTAGGTATATTGTATCACGGAACCTATATACATAAGTTAGCATGTATTTCATGTGTTTATAAGTATACTAACATGTCTCAAAAGTCAGAACCTAACTATGGCGTTTATATATCAAAGTCCATTCTTAAAGCTCCTAAGTTCACTTTGGAAACCTGACGCTTTTTGTTAACCATGTATGCTAGTATAATACAATATGTTTACATCGCCTTAATATATTCATATACATGTGTTACACAAGCTAGCAGGCTTTATCTAAGTCGTATTAGCAAGTAACACCTAACAGTTCCTTAAGAAGTAGAAACTAGACACAGGGCCCTGCGCAGCTGCGCAGCATGCCAAGGCCAAACCGGCGCAGCTGCGCCACCCCTGGTTCCGGCCAGACAGCAGTCTGCTTCGGCAGTTATCAGCCCAATCACATAAATTCCAAAAGAATTCAATTTTTAATTAACCACATTGCTTCCTTATCACATTATAAGACTATATAACCGCCAAATAATCATTCTAACAACCAATTGTCATCCAATTTCACAAAATAAAACATTTAAGTTTTGACAGAAAAATGAAAACGGAGTTCTTGACAGAAAATGAGAATGAAGAACATGAATCATGGAATTATACCTTTTCTATGAATTAAGCTTGCTAAATTTGAATTCCCAACTCTCTATGAATTCTCTTGCTATCAACTCACAGTATGCTCTCAATCCAATACTTAGACAAAAATCTCAGCAAATGAATAGAGAGGAGAAGAGCCATTATTTATAGAAGAAGTTCATAACCAGACAATGCAATCTACCCATGAA